>JAGFPH010002204.1:55399-92395 GCA_018207615.1 Philaenus spumarius
TCTAACAGTATTTAGTCACAGTATGTTTACCTGTATTCACAGACGTCGTTGTCTGCAAAAATATTAGGCTAGTGTCGAATAGTAAACTTACGCCAAACCTGTGGTCAAACGCGTCATCCACTAGAACCAAAAAACCTGTAGCCTACTGAAAATTGAAAGACTTTTTGCTACAGAGATTTTAGAGAATAGTGGGCCTAGTAGCCTTTTTACCAGGATATCTATTTTGCAGTTGGAAATGCCCTTCTTAATAACTGAATCAATCCACTTCAATTAACACTAAAATTACATTTACACTAAAGTAGCACAGTCTAGGCCCTAGCCTAGGCTAAGTTAGAATACAGGCCAACAGTAATTAAACAATGATTGTAGGCCAATACTAATGTTTACAACATATTAGTTAACTATGACTAGAGAGCTAACGATTTGATATTTTACCATAGTTTAGGTTTCAAATGGGCCTAATTTCAATAATAAAGTCAAATCTCTATTTTATCACCTCCATTTAATTTTGGTAGCCAAGGCCTTGATAACTAGGCTACAATTACTTAATTAATGTACAATTGTTATGCCTATAAATAATTAACAACTTTTTGCTGATTTAAAAGCTGTAAATTTAGTATTTATGTAGAACTTTTGAAAGACCAAGGTTGCATGACAAACAAAATTTCCTTGTTGCCTATTTAGCCTACTTACAATTTGGAAGTGAAGGAATTCTGAAATGTGCTGGCAATTCTTGTATATGTATCCATGTTAAAATATAACAATCATAAATGTCAAAATGGACTATAAAAACTTTCTATACAATGAGAACAATTCTGATAAGCTGATATTATGCTGCTTAGCTTAGTCAAAGTCAAAACAATAACCAATCCTCCTTCAACTTATGAAACTGGAAACGACGTACTAGTCTAATAATCTGTTCCGTAAACACGTAGTGACGTGACGTCATCAAGGCCACCATGGAGTATACAACTTTTGATTAGTTTTAAGTATATAATAACGATGATAATAAAATTTTTAACTAGTGCCAATTAATACTTTGATTATTAACAATAAGCTTTTCTTCTTTGTACATTCAAAGTATCAGTAATTTCAATTATATGGTGTAAAATAAAAAGGTAAATTTGGTTGTTCGTGAATTATTGTGTTATGTAATAAAAGGTCTTTGAAATAACAATATATTATAAGTTTTTAGCCAAAGCCAATCAGCTGCCAATCAACAATAACCGAGGACAAAAATGAAAGCTTCTAAAAGGAACTATAAATTTTATTTAGAATGATTACATGCTTTGCAATTATTGTAATAATATAGTATTACAAAATTTCAAAATGATTAATTGAACTATCTTGCAGGGTCTATCTTCAGAGGTCGTAAAATAAGTAGATTCAAAATGTTGTTACTTTACTCTGGAGAACCGAACTACAGACTAAAGTTTTGCTTGTATAGCTGCATTATTTTAAGTTCTTTGTAGAACTAAAGACGAGTACGAATATTGAAATTTAATAAAAATAAAACTCAGTAATATAAAATGTGTTATGTTGAAATATGATAACAGTGATATTGTATACTATATTGCTTGCAATATTTGAAAAGCAAGTTAAGAACGGTATGTCATTTTATTAAAATGATCTTATTATATATAACATTTAAGGGATATACTATTCCCAGTAAAGAAATACATAATTTATTATTATTATAAAATATTTTTAAGAATTTGAACACACAGATGCGTGCAAATTACATAAAAATCTATATATTATTATTTTGTTCGTGTTGAGTGCATGAAGTAAAATGCGTAATTTATACAGCTGATATTGCGCAAATTTCCCGCCTATTTTGAAGATTTGATTAGTGTCTACTGTCATAAATTATGTTATGTGATGTGCTTTTTGAGCAGGAGCGATTAGCGAACTACGAGTGTATTACTTAGGTTATATTGTTTACTTAAACATCTTATGGAGTTTAGTTTTAAGAGATTTACAAAATTAAAGTTTAATATTGTTTAGAGAAGGCTTATAAACTATTCAAACATTTCTTAAACAATAAAATCTTTTTAATGTAATTTATTCCAGCCTATAATAGGTAAGTACGCTATGCTTGTAGTTAAATTATTTCAATTTAGGTTTGGTTAATATTTCACATATTTTGTTTATAATAGTTTCTGTCATTTAGCCTATACATTTTAGAAAATTATATAGTTGACATTGGTTTCATATGTCATGCAAATTGACAATATAGTCGACTCCCGATTATCTGATTATTATGTATTGAATTGGCATGATTGCTGAGGATAACTAAAATTCACTAGGCCTAACCCTCATCTAAAAAAAATTCTAGACCCAATTATGTCACAAATTTTTATTTGGTGCAAATTTACTATTCGACCCTAGGCTAACCTATGGCAACAGAAATGCAAGAATAATAAAAAAAAAAAAAATAACCTAAAGATTCTAACCTATAGTATTTAGGCTAGTCACAGTAGGGGCCTACCTGTATTCAACATTTAACAGTAGAATGTAAAACAACATCGTCATCTGCAAAAATATCAGCCGAGGGCAGGGATTTACTCGTATTTTTTCCAGTACTTGAACGGTGCCAAAACAAAAAATACTCCGCCTGAAAATTTTTGAAATTTACACTTATAAAACTTATATTTTACGTATCTTTGCCGAGTTTAAGGGTGCAGATAATATACTTAAACTTTTATAAGAAAAGTACACATGTACCGGTATATGTAACTATTTTTGTACTTGTATATAGCACATAGCAAATTTTAGAGTCACATACTATTTTAAGCAAAAACTTGGCAAAATGTCTCTTATTTAGTCAATAGAATTTATCAGAAATTTAAATCGTCGGTAAAAGACTGTAAACCTAAACAAATTTTATGTATTATAGCAGGAAATAACTTTTCTTTTATTATAGGAATAAATTACTTTTCTTATACAAGAACAATTAAAAGTGAAAGCAAGCTTATCACGAGAACACAACACACAAATACAGATGCCAAATTGCCATGTCGCCGGTGTTCAGGTACCTACGTTTAAATATTTTCTTCTTTCGGGGCGCCTTTTGACCTTTAATTTGTGACGGCGTTTGTCAGTGTAGGCCTACACCATTGTTTGTTTGTGTTCCATGTTGAGCTCTCCTTTGGGATATTTATTTTATAATTAATTAATCGTGAAATGAAATGAGTTATTCAATAAGTATTAATCACTAAATGTGGTCCAAATTACATCATCTTTGGTGTTATTTTGATTACAATAATCTCATCAATATATATGATATAGGCCCTATTTTTCATGCCAACCACTGATTACCGGTACGCAGTATTTCAATAGGAACTTTCAAATAGGACGCCGGGCTTTTTTTGACGGGGGAGCGATTTTGAGCAGTTCTGCCTCCCGCTACTTCAAGCGGTTTCTGCCAGTGTTTTTCAGTCTAGCTCGGTGTCCCGGCCAGTATCACTACGTTGCAACTGCGACTGCTAGGAAGGCTAGAAAACCTATTGAGTAAGACTCGGCTTCAGTGCGAATGCATCGCAAATTGTGCTCGGTGTGGCTTGGCATCGCTCTGCCCGGCTCGGCTCAGCTTTGGTGTGAAAAAAATTTGTAGCCGTTCCCAGCGTTCACCGAACATCAAAAGTGTACTGCGAAGCTGGTGAAAAAGGTGTCTGGTGCTCCCATTTCGATTCCAAGCTGAGGGACAATGTGGGAGATTTTACTGTAGTTGGCTCGCATACCGGTAGTTGCAACGCACTGTGTAATGAAGGGATATCTTGAGGTTTTTCGATTGGCGCACGTAAAATTTTGAACCGATTGTTGAATGAGTGTGATTAAGGGAGTGGATGGTCCAGTGCAACGTTAAAAGAAAAATAAACAAAAAATAATAAAAAGCAGTACCGAAACGGCGTTTTGGTGCGTTCCGGTACCAGTAAACCCCTGGCCGAGGGTGAATAGTAAATTTATGCCATTATTATTACAGTACTAATTTTATGAGTCTTTAATTATGTTTATTATAGTTTACAGTTGCTAATTGTGATACAATATTCATTTAAAACTGCTCAACAAAATGACAACATTTTCTCCATCTCAGCTACCAGACTTGTTACCATTGTATTATAAAAGGCTTTTCCCATTTGGCCCTTACTACAGATGGCTTAGTTATGGAAACAGTAAGTTAAATATATTTATATTTGCCAATATTTAGGTTAAAATGCAGTATTTTTTTTTAAAGGTAAAGTAGTTGTACATAACTTTAAGTAGGTACAGTCTTTTGATAGGCTGTTGCACATTACAAACAAGAAATATAATGTGACTGGAAATAGGGGGTAGGCTAAGTTTGTTTTATTTCCACTTATAATTTCAACAAATAACATAAATGTGACACAATTAGTAATACAACTAAACATTAATAAATATTTTAGATCGACTTCCCTTCTGCAACATGGCATGGAGGTGTATACTGCATTTTAGCTAATATTTAGTCTGTAACATTAGAGGAGCTGCACGGATAATAATATGAATAAAGTTATTGATGTTGGGTGTTTTTGTATGTCATTTCCTTCTCTGTTTTTATTAGTCTAACTGGTATAAATTAAGGCATTAGGCAAAAATATTAAATAAATTAAATTATATATATAAAACAGCTAACAATGTGTTCATCAAACAATCACTCAAAATTTCTTTTCCAACCACTAGCGAGTCATCCTTGCTAAGATGCTAGATACATTGTGATACAATTTAGGACTTCATCAGACAAGATTTTGGTCAGATTCAGTTAGCGTTACTCATTATTTTATAATTACTAATACTGTAGATGTGTAAAAGCAACCTAAATATTTAATTTAGGTTAGTTTTTTTAGTTTCTGGAAAATATGGTTGAAAGTAGATTGGGTCAGTCCACATGAAATCAACACACGAAGTATTTTTTTCAACCTGACCTCTTCAGAATTTCATGAAATTTTGTACACTTTTTCTAGTCTATAAAGTAAGGTTATTTCCAAAATTGCAATTTTTTGTCAAGTATATTTTGAGATATAAAATTACAAAGTTTGAAAAAAAAACGCTAATTTCCGTAAACTTCAGTACCTTTAAATTGGATTTTCTCAGCTCCTAATTGAGATAGAAACTTGAAATTTATATCAAATTAAGGTGTTTTTAACCCTAGAACCGGCAGCTTTAACGAAAATGGATTTTTTGGCGTGTGCAAGCATTTATTTCAAAAATTCGCCAAAAATAGTAAATGAACCCCAATCCAAAAGTGTTCCATAGCTTTTTTGTAGAAAAGGGTTCAAAAAATTTATATATGCCAGTAAAAAAATTATAGATGTAAAATTTACAAAGTTATTAGCTCAAGAAACGAAAAATGTTCAGTTACGAAAAATAAAAGTTCAACTTTAAGTCTACCGTACATAAAAAGTAGTAAACATTTTTTGTAATTTTTTCCATAAAAAATGTAAAAAAGTTTCGTAATTTAGTTCTAAATAGAACTGTATAAAAACATTTAACATTTTTAAATTTCTTATTTTGAAAACACGAGTTTTTATGTTCATACTACAAGTCTGCTATCAAAAGTATGCCAAGTTAGAAACGTACCTTACTATGATATGCTTTGCCCAAAAATGAAATATTATTATAACAAAGTGTAGAGAATAAATCAAAGAACTGAACTGTATACTTGTAAATTATCTTTTCATAAAATTTGTTCACTTAGAATTATTTGAATAACAGAAGTGAGAAAAAATGTACGAATCTCTTGCCCGTTCACGCTATACAGGATGCGCGCGCAAACCCCTATATCTACCCATGTTATAAAAGTCCGTTAGAGTTCAAATTTAAACCTTACATGAGACCGTATTAGCAGTCACTTTCCCACGATCCTACACGATAAACTGTTCAAATATAGCATATTTTGTTTACAGGGAAAGTTAGCTTGAAACATTATGTTTACAAAGATACCCAAATATCTCTAAAAAACGATTGAGGTCACACAGATATCACGTGAAATAAATATCGCTGTTTATTGGTTGGAAAACTAACCAATTGCAAGGGTCTACAAAACCCCTTACAACTTCAGAACTATTTGTCCGATTTTTGATTGGATGAAAGTTTTGGATAGGGGAAATTGTGATGAATCCATCGATACATAGGTTTAACTAAGACACCCTATTGGGCAGGCTTTAGAGATTGACGAAAGTTGATTTATTTCGTTATGTTTTGTATGAAATTTCGGGCGCCGATTGATTTGTAGAAAACTAATAAACTGCAAACATGATTACGTATGTAAATATACGTTTTAGAAAGAAATTGTAAATACAAAAATTGAAGTTTGAAACATTACCTTTCCAATTGTGTTTGTCTTTTTGAGATTGGAAGACTTTTAGTGGGTCAAATATTCAATACAATCACTCGTTACAAATGTGTTGGAGTGACGGTACATTATGTACCTTCTGCCGGTTCAAGGGTTAATAAGCTTTAATTTGATATGTAACACAAGTAGTTTTGTAAAAATATTTTTTTTTTTAAACCTTTATGCTGGTGTCATAGGCTGGGGAAAAGTGAAAAATACAGACGACATACTCATACTAATTTGATTGTAAATAAAAAACTACATAGATTGCTAAGATGAAATTTTGCATTTATTTAACAAAGACATTAATAAACAACATACATTTTTTTCAAATTTTATAAAGGTAGCTTTTTTGAAAATCACATTTTGAAAAAAAGATTGTTTTGGGGTCAATCAAACATAATGTACCGTCACTCCAACACATTTGTAACGAGTGATTGTTATGTAATAGGGCTCTTTACAGCCATGTATAAAGTAGTTATTGTTAATGATAGAATACAACTTTGAACACAGAATCTCACAACTAATACGTTTATTAACTCAAGCGCATTTTAATGGCAAAGTCGCCTTCTTCAGTGATGCTTAGTTATAGTTTGATTACTGTAGCTCGTGCATCACTTACGACACGTTGAAACGCGATTGGGTTAATAAACGTATTGGTTGTGAGATTTTGTGTTCAAAGTTTTATCCTATCAATATGTCTTCTCACAAGTCAAGCTCAATATTTATTTATAAGTTACTGTTAATGGTTACAAATTTTATCGTTATTGCTAACTAGTTTCAGTAGTGTTTGTATTAAATGTTGCATTTTTGTATCTGTGGGTGTTTTTTGATATCTTCAATTATTTATTTAATTTATGAGCAATATGTAAATATTCTATGATTTCCAAGAGATGATGGCCCTCAGGATATTCGCCTAAGAACAAATACAAAAATAAATTAATACAGGTGTTTGTTATTAAATAAAAGTACTGCTCAGGCTAAATACTGATATGAATACCAATGACCCATGTTTAGTGATTACCATTGATTATTCTGATGTGGCTAATAATAGTTAAGTTGACATACAAATTTAAGATTTTCAAAGTCGGATTAATGATAATAATTTTTGTGTTTTGTTTACACAGTTGATCCAAATTACTTTCAGAACAGAGAGTTTTCCTTCACACTGGCCGATGATATATATATTCGTTACCAATCGTTCACAAATCAAGAGGAAATGACAAAAACTATCCAGACTAAGTGCCCATATAAAATAGACATAGGAGCAATCTTTTCATCTAGGTTTGTATATTAATTTTCTATGGTATATACACCTTCCTATGACTAAGGATTTAATAGAAAGAGAATGTTTGTATAGTTAACTTTAGAACTTCAAATTAATTGGGGATTTTAAAAGCCAAGTGCAGAAATTGGTTAGAATAATAAAATTCTTTTCAATAGTGTTACGTTAGTTAAGTTTAGTTAGAGTTGAATGAACTAGTTTTGGTGAATAGACACATTCCGACATACCAGGTAGAGTAAGTAGACCAATAAACACAAAGCAAGTAAAACTGAGGAGGGGGGAAGTTATAAATAGGGGGGTCTGTTGGCCGATAGTGAAGTGAGGGAGAGATCGTGACCGGTAGGAACCGAGCTACCCGGGGTTCAAGGAAGATATAAAAGGTGAGGATAATCTTGTGAGTTTTTGAGGAATGAGATATAATAGTAAGTAAATTAAATTCTTTGGGTTATTAAAGTCAAATTGGGGATACTCAACATTGTGTGAGTTACGTTGTTTGTAAAGTGTTGGTAATTGTTGATTGTGTTTGGTGTAGGAATTACTTGATGTTAGGTTTTTATTTTAGATAGAGAATAATATACCTAAGTAGAATCTTTAAAGTTTAGTTTTTAGTTTTTTCCTCGCAGAGTTATAATAAAAAAAATCCAAATCAATACAAAACTGAATTCAAGGGTTATACCAATTATGTGTTTAAAACTTTATTCAAACATTCAATCACAAGGTTTCTCCTCAGACAAAGGACGATACAGAAAACGTAAACATGAATAACCCTCCCTCATTCTTGTGCACTCGATCCTATCCTTTGAATCCTATCAACAATTTCCAAGACCACCACATCCCATTAATTGAAAAGATAAAAGCATTAAATTATGTTTACTTTTATATTCAGATATCATAAACTTATATATTTAACACTACAATATTATTGATCCTAAAACCTTTGACTAACTCTTTAACTAATTACAATATCCAACTAGCAAGTAAAACTGAATTCAAGAGACTGAAACAATATTGAGTATCCACAATTTGACTTTAACAACCCAAAGAATTTAATTTACTTACTATTATATCTAATTTCCCAAAAATTCACAAGATTATCCTCACCTTTTATATCTTCCTTGAACTCCGGGTAGATCGGTTCCTACCGGTCACG
This sequence comes from Philaenus spumarius, assembly GCA_018207615.1. Taxonomy (NCBI): domain Eukaryota; kingdom Metazoa; phylum Arthropoda; class Insecta; order Hemiptera; family Aphrophoridae; genus Philaenus; species Philaenus spumarius. Next base: position 64,187 of record JAGFPH010002204.1, read on the forward strand.
TTTTCTGCCTCACTTAACTACCGGCCAACAGATTCCGGTTTTTTGTTCTCCCTCCCCCCTCAGTTTTACTTGCTTTGTTGTTTATTGGTCTACCTACTCTACCAGGTATGTTGGAATGTGTCTATTCACCTAAACTAGTTCATTCAACTCTAACTAAAACTAACTAACGTAACTATAGCAAGGAAATGCAACTTTTTTTATCTGTACTGCTATTTTATTATATGTTCCATAAACCATCTAAGCAAAATGGCGTGACGTTCAAAATGTTGACTCACACATGATATAAAATTTTATTTTTGAATCGCCACAAATTTGTAAACAGTTAAATGGTGGAGCAGTGTTAGGTTGTATAAAATTGCTTGTTTACAGAAACATACCCTACGTTTTAACCTCAAAAAATTCAATATTATATTAATTAACAGTTTTGAATGTATTAATTTAAAAATGAGGTAAGATTAATTTTCTATGTTTTGAAAATTAATATAGAATGAGACTATTGGTTTAAGTTATTAAGTTTACAAAAAAGTTAGAAAATAACAAACCATGAAAATAATGATACAAGTTATAATAACAAAATAATAATAATAAAAAAAGCAAAACGTCATTGACTAACTAAAAATTTGTAATCATGCGGGTTAAAAAAAAATTAAATGCGGTCCGAAAGTTTGACAGTTAGCCTATCCCATAAAAAAAACAAAACAAGAGATTAGAAATGTAATCAACACATATGGCTTATATATATATTTTATATATACCAGACACACACTAAATCTGTCACCTAGGGTGTTCCAGTTAGTTTTATGCACTTTGGGTGCTTAACCCCTTGCTGCTAATCTGTACACTGTACTGAACATTTTATGACATCGGCGTCACTTAGTACTGAAGTCACGTATACTAAGAAGTAAGAACCTTACTGACAGCGTTTGTTTCTCTTTCAGACCTAGTATGCACCGACGTTTGAGCGTATTCACTCCAATTGAGAAGGAACTTGTGTTTGATATCGACATGACCGACTACGATGAAGTAAGATCTTGCTGTAGTGGGGCAGATGTTTGTGTAAAATGTTGGAAGTTGATGGCTCTTGCGACAAAGATTTTGGATACGGCTCTCAGAGGTAAGGAATAATTTTTTTGTTTGTCCAAAGTTAATTATGCAGTCCTATTATATTTTAAAACATTGTTTGCTTTAATTTCTTGTCAGTTAGACTATTGAAACTGTTGAGCACCATATAGCCAAAACAAACTAAATGGCAGTAACTAGCAGGCTCGAGCTTACTAGTTTGCAATTGTGTTGGATGTTGAAATTCAAGCTGTAGCAAACTGGATGAACACTGAACCGCTACACCACTTTATGTTTAAATAATAAGTATCTGAGTGGGGAGAAATTACATTGACGCTTATCAGTAAGAACTATAGTAAGAAATTGTGATGTATTCAGCAAAGAGAACAGTAATTTATATTTGTGTACATTTGTTGGACATGGTTAACATTCTTGCAAGATTAGCAAGAGGTGAAGCTTAAATTTTCTAAACTGGAAGATCATTTGAAAAGAAATGTAAACAACACATCTCCAGCTGTTATTCTCAGCAATAAAATTTAAAAAATTTTGGCACCACCAAAAGTTTTCTACGACGTCAGTGAGTGCATATATCGTGTCCACAGACAGACGGACACACGGACACAACATTTTTATTGCTTTATCGAGGTCAGTGGCCTCGAAAACATCAAGAAAAGTCATAAAGAGTGGAAGTAAAATTTTTAGAATTTTCACAAGCTTTCAATACTTTTGCATTTTAATGCGAACCAAAGTCGAAAAGTCATAAAAAGTGGGGGTAAAATTTGTAGAACTTTCACAAGATTTCAATACTTTGGCATTTTAATGCGAGTCAAAGTAATAGAAGTTCTATAAAATTCTCTAAAGGTCCGATTATTAATATTTTGGTCAATTTAAGAATTCCTATTGTACAAACATGCAATAGATGACCCAACTTCACTTTTGAATGAAAAGATAATATTTCAATCTAACACAATCATTGACAGAATTTTCAAATATCAAGTTGACAATTCCAGCAAGACAGATAAGCGAGAACCAGTGTTAAACTAGACATGGCCACAGGAGTGTAAACATATAGTAAGTGTCATGTGAACATTAGGTGAAACATGATGTAACCAAGGATCTGAGCAACCCAAACAAAATAAAATGAACTTATAACTGTAACAGTGTTCAAAACAAACTTACCTTGATCATGTTTCACTGTTTAAAGATTTCTTTTCATAATTTAACCATCACATTGACCAGTCATTAAATTAACGTGAGTGGAAATTGCCATACCCATTTCAGTGTTTTGTTACCTGTATTTAGAAATTCACAGAAGAAAGTATTATGAAAAAAATTTCAGGTCTAACTCATTTTTTTATCATTATATGCCATAATACATGTCAGTTTGCCAGTTACTTAAGAACATGTACTATAACGACACATTTCATATGGGATTAATTATTTAATTACTAATTAATTACCTTGTTTGTGAGGTGATACTGCCGAACAATCCTTAATATTTATGAAATATAGTCTATTACCACTTAATATGACGCGTTTCGACTATCATTCAGTCATTCTCAAATAATACGTAAAACACACAATAAAACACATAACACAAAACGAGTTCACATTTAAAATTATACATATACAGGCGATGCGCGTTGCCGGTAACCGTTCACGAAAGCACTCGATCGTCCTTTCGTGAACGAGGACATATCTTTGATACACTTGAATTTACAGGCATATAAGTATGATATCTTACTTATGATAACATAAATCGATAAAGCTTTTGTTATTGTTATATTGTGCAGCACATCCATCGGAATAATAAAAAATCTTTTTTGTCACTGATTGAAACTTTGTTGTTATGAAAGTTTTTTCTGGAATGTATTTCCAGAAACAGTGTATGCTCCAAACATGGTGAAATTACAACAAAACTTAAATGCTAAAGTTAATTATTCTGTAATAAATCACAAATGGGGGTATTGTCACATGATCACTTGTCCAGTGGAAACTGAGTTTCTTCCTGAACAACAATATTATAGTTTTCTGAAAAATCTAGGTTTACTACAAACTCGGATTCTTTAATATTTTCTTTTTTGTCATTAATGAATGATAACTGCTGCTTTGCAATAAAACCATGCTCTTTTTAATGGTCAGTTTGTAACAGAAAATATTTATAAAATCCTCATTAGATTTCTGTAAAGTTTTGAGACTCCAACCATCAACAGATGATAAGTGACATTTTCTATAAGATTTTCTTCAAAAGCTTCTTAAATGATTTTGACAATTGGGTTAACACCTGGGCAGTCTGTACAATCACTTGTATAGCATTAATGTTTGGTGGATTATCAAGAATGTTTGCCAAACAGTGTTTATAACTATTTAGTTGTCCATTTGTCAAAGCTCCTAATTTTGTATTTTCTATCATTAACTTCAAGTTCTGGTGGATTGTGCATGCACAGACTGAATGTGTACCACTTTGGCCTGACAATATGCAATATTTTGGTCGAAGCTCGGCAAATATTGAAAAACCTATTGTACTCTCTGAGAATCTTTCCTTAAACAATAAGTAAGTTTCCTTCAGATTACACAATATTAGTCGTTTTGACATTTTTGTTTTAATTCCATTCGAATCTATTACAGACAAACAGTCCTTAATACCGGGCATTATTCTGCTTATATCATCACTTTCATAAAATGACTTAATGGTATCGACAATAGCTTTTGAAATAGCCTTTCCAGGCTTTGGATTAGGCCTTTCTAAAATAACCTTTTCTTATAATATTTTGTTTTAATGTCTTACCATATAATTCGGTGCATTAAATTCCCGCATTATTTTTCTAATGCCACATTTCTCTGGGAGAGAGGTAAGTATCATTAGCTTCTTAACTCTATTTGTTGATGTAGAAAATTTTTCTTTGAGGTTTTGTAAAACTGACTCATTTAGATTCTCATCATTACTAGATGAATCTTCAGCTGCTTAAAAGAGTTTACGCTTCAATGCATAGTTTATCTGTTTTACTTTCTCTGTAGAATAATGCTTAGAGTGAATTTTATTAATGTTAATAGGAGACTCTTCTAGTTTAACTAATGAAGTATTCAATTGTACAATTACAATTTTTTGATCTAAAGAAAAGAATGGGTCATGTGGCTGAGAACTGTATTCCTCACTAGTTTTGATTGGAGAACAAGACAGGCCAGAGGGGCAGATTGATTAGTATTGCTATTTATGAGTGTCTCCTTACATTTTCAACTTAACTAAAAAAAATATTATTTTGTAAATAACTAAATTGTTGTCTTAGAGGCAACCCTCCAAAGTCCATAATTAATTATGGTTATAATCACCATCTAAAATAAACTAAGTAGGCCTAAAGTTAGGCTACATAGTATTAAACTTATAAAACGCTTTTCTTAAAATTGTTATTTAACTATGAACCCATTAGCCTCCCACTTTGAAATTTTGAGAATCACTTCCCAAAAGTATAAAATATTTATAGCAAATTTTGAATTTGATGTCTCAGAAAACTTTTTACAACAAAGTATGTTGTGTTGTACATCAAAAGAAAGAGCATTCAAAACTGAGTAAAATGACACCACTCCCATCTCTCTAGCTCGATTAAGAGAAAAGCTATAGTGATTTCAAAATATGTTGGTTATGTTTTTTTGTCGGATTTTGGGAAACTTTGCTAGCCGTAATTTTGAAACCGTTTGAGATAATATTTGAAAAAAATTTAATTTTTCTTAAACTCTTTGAGGACAACCTTCATACCAAATTTCATCAAATTCTGAGGTGGTCAGGTTTGTACCCTGTGTTGATTTGATATGGAATGACCCTAGTATGGATTTTATGTAGGTAGTGTTGTGTTTTGTATACAGCTGATGTTAATTCAATAATTATTCTAATAAGTAGGTATCAATATGTCTAATCCAGTTTATAATTAATCTTCTTAATTTAATTTACATTGCATAAATTTGATTATGAATTGAGGTTTATATCTAATTTGCAATATTTACATACACCTTTCTGCCTCATGTAGTTACAGATTTAGTATGGCTGACTGTTATTATGATTTACTTTAATCTTTTAGTACACGATTATACGATTTCAATGCTTTGGATTTACAATAAAGAATGATTACAGAAATAAATAATTCGACCACGCAGCTGGACCGCTGACATGAGTTGAGCAAATTTCCAAAATTAAGTTTATATGCCTATGTTTTAGGGTTTCAACTAACAATTTAGGAAATAGGTCTACTCACGAAGGCGTTGATCAGCTGTCTGTGTTAACGCAACATATTAGTAGAATTTGTTTGTGCCTAGTGGCCTTGCGAGTTTGTACCACTTGCCTACAAACCGGGTACTTTTATGGTATTTTACGTTTTGGTCGATTTTGGGGGAACCAAGTGAGCTATAAGGTCGCGTAAAAAAACAAAATGTGCAGAATAACATCCTACATTTATATTTTTAGAAAAAACTCTAAAAAAATTTCATTATCGTAGTCAAAATTTGAAAAAATAGTTACTTCCGGTCAAAAAACGTACTTGCGGTCGTTGGATTTTTTTGGCTAACAAACTCGTCCGAGCCACATAGACAACCAACACGTATACCAAATTTGGACCAAATTGGACTTAAAATGCGGGCGCTAGAGTGCGAACACATATATATATGAATTTTAATGACACCCCAAAACGTGTTCTGGGGACCATGATCGGTGCTCATTTGCTACTCCCGACCTTGGGTCTCACCATAAGGGCCACTGCAATAGCTCATTTTTCCTATGGAAATTCGCAAATAAATAATGTGTTTATGTGGATGTTTGTGTGGTGTTATTTAATATGTTATAACAGTTAGTGAAGTGTTGACTTCGTTTTTTGAGTGTCCTAATTTATAGGCGTAGTTGTTATCCTGTCAGGTTTGATAATCTACTTTGTTCTATTGCATAATTTATGTACATATTGTTTCTGATCTATGGATGGTTCTAGTTTGGTTTGTTTTGTTAAATCGTGTTTTTATAAATGTAGTTGACAATTTCTAAATACTTTGCTAGGTTTTGTTTTGTTAAATAGTTGTTCACAATAGGCTAGGTTTGTTTACATCGGCACATATATCTTTGTCTTATAGGCTATTTTTAATATTTTGTTTTAAGATGGGTTTTTGTACATTACAGTACAATCATTCATATTTTATTATAATGCAATTAATTATATGTTGGGAGCTTATCTGTATCTGCTCAGTTTTTGGGTCTTGTATTCAGCCTTATCATATTTGAACTAAGGGTTTAGTTGTGCCTATAAGAACTATATGAAAGTGACTTGGACACCAAAAATCATGAAACTTATATATGTATTCAAGTTTGGCAATTCCTATATCCCTATGCGGTAGCCAATGAAATGTCAGGATGTCCACGGACCGGAAATTTTGGGAAAAGCGGGAATTATATGGGATTTTTTCACTGGGAAAATACGGGAAATGTCCGGGAATTCAGGGAACTTTATGTTACGACGCTATTCCTTAAATGTGCAACTGCTTGTTTTGATGCTTTTTTTTCATAATACTAAAATGGTGAATTCGCTTACATTTTATATTTTACTCATTCGAATTGAGGGCGATCAGTAATATTGTCAATATTTTAAAGTAATGATGAAAATGTAGAAGTACGAATGTTAGTACTGCTCGATGTAGGTTATACTGACAGTAATACTTGTGTCATTGTAGTGCGTATCAGTATAATAGGTCACAACACAATGGCTAAATTGTTTAAAGATGAAAACTCAAGTAAAAATTGGAAAATTTTGTTAAGAAAGGAGGGAAAAATACGGATGCCAGAGGCAACCAAGAAGAACGGTGAAAAATAACAATTTGCTTTCAAACTACTGGAAAAAGTTAAAGAAAATAATCTGTTCACAAGGATCGGGAACGGGACCGATGAGGTTCACCTTGGGTTTTCATGCTTTGATGTTTCTTGATAAGTGTGAATACCACCAACATTAACTTGTCACATACAAAGGTAAATAACAAAAAAATTCAGGTCTTCGAAATAGCTAGGCCTTAGGAAATAACATTCTTTTTAAGGCAGAAATGCAACTTTGATATTTGTAAATTCTTTCTACAAAAATCTCTACTAAGTTAAGTAGTATTTTGAGAGTACTCATCCTTAAATAAATTTATATTCGCTGACGAGTTTCATTTCGGACGAGTTTAAATGTGAATAATCTGTGTGCTTTCTAAAAAAAAAAATCCTTTTCTGACATTTAAATACCTCTCCGGCAAAACATTTTAAGCGCCAAATTTTTATGTTGGAAAAACGTTCTTTGTTTGCTTCTTCACCATGTTCAGCAGTCTGTCGAAAGATTTTCGAACTAGAAAGTGGATTTATGGGTTAGTCCATTGTGAAGATTGTCATTGTTCTCTTTGTACAGCGTAAAACAATTACACTTATCCCGTGGTTGTAAATTGGCTCTTGCGAGGTTTTTCCGGAGAGGTATTCATTTATCTATCCTTTACGTTTTGCTGTGTGTTAGGCCTTACAAATAATACAAGGGAAAATAAACTTGTTATTCATTAACACTACGTTCAAATTAACTAATGTTCCATGCGTAAAACTGAATGAAATTACTGTCAGTAATACTGAACGTTTAATGGCTAATAATTTGCAATATTGTCACTATTACTGACCTTAATATTTGAGCATGTAAGGTGTATTAATATTTAAAATTCACTCATACATTTTTTAAATTTCACTCTTAGAATTGGGAGTACTTATGATAATACAATGAAATTATTTGATTTACCATGTATATAAAGTAAAATTATGTTTTGTTTGACACATAAAAAATGTAATATTATATCAAAGACCACGAAAGAATACCGTTTAGGGACAGGCTTGTGTACACTGAGACCTTGAACGCTCCAATCGCCTTAGTGCGACGTTGTCACGTTCTTCCCGCACTTCTAACTAAAAGCGGCTGACTCAACGCATTTATAATTCTTTAAACTGTACGCTCAAGCCTCGAGCGGTAAATACCAGGAGTGTTCGAGGCTAGTAGATATGGCAACGCTGCGCACCCATCCTATTGGCCACCACGCAACGGTATTCTTTAGTGGTCTTTGATATAGGTTATATTTAGACATGAAATTTATATATATTTTAAAGAATATTCTTATCACTGTGCATGCAACTTCTGTTGTAGAGGATTTTGGATGGGAACATTTACTTTGGGTTTTCTCCGGACGTAGAGGTATCCATTGCTGGGTCTGCGATGCTTCGGCAAGAGCTCTAGATCAGACAGCTCGTACTGCAGTGTCTGAATATCTACAACTACTAACGGGAGGAGACAGTCAGTCGAAGAAAGTAAATCTGAGCGGAGACATGCACCCATCCATTAAGTAAGTATCTATTCTCTATTTAATGTGTGATTAAAAATAGATGCAATCCTCTTTATGTAAAGGTTAGTTTTTATTTGTTTCCTAAACATTTAATTTTACCTTTACAGTATTTTTACTGTACTAAAATCTGTTATTGATATATTCACATGTTGAAGGTATAAATAATTACAAGAAGTTCATAGAGTACTTACTAAAATAACTTATAGTTTTCAAAAATCGTTGCACAGATAACTAAGAGTTTTTCATAATGTAAATATTATAAAACTTTTGATTGTTGATAATGATGTGTTAAAAATTGCAATTTACTTGCAGTAAATTCAAATCGATTGAACATTATTTTGAACTCTACTTCCACCTAACCTATGATCCTTTGTAAATTACTACCAGAACCACCATTGCATGGAAGTTACTTTTATTAAACACGAATATAAAACTGAAAAGAAATTGGGAAAAAAACATGGTTTTATTAAAGTGATACTACGTTAAGTTTGACATCATTGTATAGGCCTTTAAAATGAAATGGAATTTGCCATTAAAATTCTTTAGTTCATGCCTTATTTGAAAGATATGAGCAACCAATAACCTAACATTGACCATAACATAATAAGTGTACAGTATGACCAATTTTGATGTTTTTCAAAAAATCCTTGTAATTGTATATATATTTTATGTAACGGTATTGATCTTAACATTTTATAAAACAAACTTGAAAGTCTCTAATTTAATGATATATATAATATTATATTTGATATGCCCTTTTTTGCAGATCTGCAACTAAACATCTACAGGACAAAAAAATATATATATATAAATGTAAAACGAAATATTAACTCGTATGTGGTTTAATTAGTCATTTTCCGGTACTAAAACACCAAAAAACTTACTAATTAATTGATGAATATATTATCTCGCGTTGCTATTATTACTTAGTTTACCACTACAATGTAACGTGCTGCCGTCTAGCGAGCCGTTTACAAACAAATGTATGAATAGCAATCAAAAATTTAAAATAAACAGAATTACAACAAAGTTTTTTCTTTGTTGGTTTTAAACAAAAATTAAAAAAATATTCTCTGCTACGAAACAATTATTTGCGCCTGTATACTTCCAGTTTGTATATACTTTATTTTATTCATTAACTTTACTTTGATTTACTTATGTCACTCTGACAATAACAAAAACAATAGAACCTAACCTCAAACTGAAAGTATTCTGTAGCCATGACGTATCTATGTTTTTCACAGGTGTCATGTAAATCTTTGTTACGTATACTCTTCACCATTTTTCATTATCTGTGCGTTCTGACCTTAGCTATCGGGCATCGCATCTTGTATTTTCTATGTATTTTTCTTACACATAGAACGCATCTTCAAAACTATGACACTGCGGCCAAAATAAAAAACACACACCATCTTATCTCTAACTTAAATTTACACTGAATCTACTTTTCTTATTTCCAGGTTCACTTTACCATGAAGTACTTTGCCAGGAAGGAAAAGGATTTAAATTAACGAAACATAATACAGTAGTTGGCATTAAAATTTACTCCTCCATCTCAAAGTTTAGCAATTTACACAACAAAACAAAAATTAACTTGGCAAACCATAACTGAAAGTACACCGCAATCATTCATTCACTCATATTCCAAATAATCTAAGTTCTAACATACAAACAATTTAATATGCAAAACCTTTTAGAATGCAGACTGAAACTAATTTTAATTTTACTTACGTACTTTTTGTCAAACTGATTAATAGTGCTCTATTTTAAAGAAAATTAATATTTTGCAAGACCAGAAAACGAAACTAATTTATTTTTTTATACTCAGCTAGGTTTTCCAATTGGACAATTGCTGGTTTTTGTTCTGACATCATCTCACGCCATGTCATTTCCACCAATCGCAATTGCCTTACTTTGTTTTTTTAGCCTTGATTGAGGTTTAGCAGCATGTTTTTTTTATGTTCGACGCCTTCATGCGAGGCTGTAATCTTATGACGTCACCTTTATTTTATAAACCTAACGTCTGCATTCTAATATTTTTTATCTTTTATCTTTATAAAATTGTTAAGGAGTGATTACTGTTAATAAAAATAAAACTGCCTGCATTCTCCCTTTGGATTTCAATGTTATCATCTAAACTTTGCAAAACCCCTCTTTTACGTTACACCCTTTTACTAGTTTTATTTCCCTTAAACTCACATATATTACAACATCAAGAAACGTTTACACAAAACAAACTGTACTGCAGCAATAAAAGTGGTTGGAAATAGTTTTGATGAAAATTACGACCTATCGATATTTAGTTAGAAAATTGTTGCTAGGTATTTTACGTGCCACAGAGTGCAAAACAATACCATACAGTGGATCGAGCCTAAATAGGCAGCCTTGCTTAGGTTTCAATATGTTAAATGATACTAAATTTGTATATATACCAGAAAAATATCTCAAATTTAATCTCTTAACTTTTCAACAAACAAAATTTTTGAATAAATTCTAGCCTAACTTTCAGAGACTTTGAGGAAGGTTTTGGCTGTGAAAACCGTAAAATAGTAGTCTATGTTATGTATGCAAATTACTCTTTACTTTTGTTTATTCTCAAACAGAGGAATCTTACTTTTGCCTCTGGCCGTTTTTTATTAAAATTAATTGGTTAGTTAAAATAAAATGAAATTTTATTTTAAGATGGAAAAAATGTTCAGATCATCGCAATTTTTATGTTTCAGACGTGCAAACTTTGCCTCTGTCCGTTTTATATTCAAATTAATTGGTTAGTTAAAATGAAATTTTATTTTAAGATGGAAAAAATTTTCAGATCATCACAATTTTTATGTTTCAGACGTGCAAAAAACATCATAGAAGAACAGTTTGAAGATATGTGTATAGAGGAGCAAGATATTTTAGGATCCAAAGAATCAGTTTCCAAGTTCTTAGGAGCTGTATATGATGATTCTTTGAGAAATGAAATAGAAAAAGAGTTTAACAACCATTCTACTTCAAAAGCAAGGTGGAAAGCATTTTTACAAATTGTCAACAATCATCGTGCAAAGGTATGTTCATGTATAGTAACATATTGTATCCATGTAGGGAAAATTAAAAAAATTAAACTGTTGGTCTTCTGAAGTTCATCTATGGTTAATTTCATCTAATTAGGCTCTGAAATTTAAGTAAAAAATTATTTGTTTTGTCATGCGAAACCCCTTTAAAATGATGTTTTATTCTACAATAATAATGCTCCTCTTCATAATATGTTAAATTTTATCTCAGTCTTCATGTAGAGTTGAAACCTTATAGTAAGAATATGTGTGTTTGTTTTCTCAGAACCTTCTGAAAAGAAGAAGTAAGCACATCGTAGAAGAGATAATGCTACAGTATGCATACCCAAGGTTAGATATAAACGTATCCAAAGGACTTAACCATCTATTAAAGTCTCCATTCTGTGTTCATCCAAAAACGGGGAAAATTTGTTTGCCTTTCAACCCCCGTGGAGCTGCTAAGTTTAATCCAACAACTGTACCAACAATCAGGTAAAATAAATTACAAATAAACAATCGGTTTAATGGACAGGCTATTACTTTATATAAAGAAGCAGTTTGTTTATTGTGATTTAACTCAAACACTACCTGTCCTATTTTGATGAAAACATTCCTCGTGTGAAAATCATTTCTGTGCTGCGATCAAGCATGCTGCATGTCTGTAATTCACATGCTGTTGCTATTGTCGATTATACACTATTCAAATTTTTTTGTCACTATTGCCAAAAAACTTATTCAGCTAATTAGTCTATTGTCTAATGAAACTATTGATATTGTGGAAAAATCTAACTAAATCTTTAATAACTAACTAAAACTTTAGGTCAGGTTGTTATTTTGCATGAGGGAAACTTAGGTTATAGTTTTTAGCATGCATTTTGTATTATGTTGTGAAGATACAAAAAAAAAAAAAAAACGGAACTTGTATATTGTCACTCATTTGTTTGTCTGTCATATGGTCGATCCCTTTATATCAAATTTGACACGTGGTATATTCCAGTAATTAGAATTTTTTTACTTTGAATTTCAGAGGGGAAAATTTTGGTAACCCCAAATTACATGATACTTTTGTGTGGATTATCGTTTCAAAAGTTATTTTTCGAATTTGGTAATATATAAATAGTTTTCAAAATATTACCAAAAATGTTACAAAATCCCATTCCACCCCTATAATTCCAAAAATACTGCAGCTAAAAAAAAATTGTGTTAGAAGGCAGCAGTTCTTTTAAAATTAACTTCTTTTGGGATGGTGGTTTCTTCTTCTGCACTTCTGGTTTATTTAACATCATTTCTGTGCAAATACCTTTACTGCTTTTTCTTTCTGCAACGATCCACTGATTGGGATGTTTTATATCGAGACTCCTTCAACCATTTAATCAAACATATCTCAACGTCAGCGTGTTCGCTTTTTTTGACATAAGTAGAAAAGAGTCTTATAAAGTCATGTTTAATTTTAAACAGATGCTGTCAATAATTTACTAACTACTCGACATAATCGGGACGAGGTCTGTCCCGTTGTTCAGTTTGCTTCAGTGTACTGAAGTGCCCATCCCCAACAGGGGGATAATAGACCTTTGAGAGCGTGCAGTTTCACTTTTGACTTCAAAATTTATTTATATATATAGGATGTTAAAAATCGTTCCATAATTTCAGTTCGTTCTTTCTTCAGGAGTCATTTTGTGTTTTGTAATACTTAAGTTTAATCTTTTGAACTGTTAATAATACTGAGTCAAAATTTGACATGGTTTTTAGTGTCACAATTTGCCAAAAATAATCAACCAATTTTTTTTCATTCAATCAAATTGGTGGTCACTTTAATTCTTTGAACGTAATCAACCTTCAGCTTGTGACTAAGTTTGCTTAAACAAAATGATACTTAACATTTGGAATTAACATATTTTTAAATGTAATGTACATTTCTTACTTATCTTTGATGATAACTTTACATGGGTTCTACAAAATTTAAGGCTAAAGGAAGCATTCAATGAAATAACATTTCTTTATTGATATATGTATAATTTTTATTTATTATAAGTCCTTCAAATGTACAATAAATTTGTCATTACTAACCCCAACTTGTCTTATTCTCCATTGTGTGGGATAAAATTTTAAAAAAATCACAAAAAAGTTACGGAAATTAAAAAGGTTAATGGAATTTTTTTAAATAAGTGGTGATACAAGTGGTGTGTTTTTATATTCTTTAAAGAAATACTACGAAGAATAAATGATATTGTGAGCAATATCCACGGTACATTGTACGGTAATAGAGCCCGTTGTACATTGTAAATTTTAAGCCAATAGAGAAATGAAAAAAAATTCAAATATGAAAAATTTTGATAATTGTAAGGGCTTCAATTTGATATGTAAGATGACCCACATTGCAATTTAAACATTTTGAGATATTGACTTTTTAAACTTCTAAAAGTTGTAAATTTTGAAATCTGCTAAAACTGTGATAAAAACTACCAAAATTAGGTATTGTTTGAAAGGTCACATCTTTTTCAATGTACTTTAAAAATTGCAGCTGTTAAAAAAAATTTTTATGTCAGATGTAAAAAGATATGTAAACTTAAGTTTTTATGATGTTTCGGGCCACCCTGTATTGAGGGTGCAAGATAAATGAAAAAAAAAAGTTGTTTTAATGATCATTGTACCGAGACCTTTACATTTGAAAATTTCCCAAAAACCAACCCCCACCCCCAGAAAATACCCTTTTGGGGCATTTTAGAGGGTTGAAAACATTTTCCCTGAATTCCTTGGGGTCGAAATAGGGGGTTATCAGTTCAAACTAAATGTCTAAGTATTCTCGTTTCAATGCTATACAAGCCGGCCACCCACTCTGATACATCCTGTATTAGAACATTTAATAGTAGAAAATGTTTAGAGTCTATTAGGGCCCCATTCCCCTACAGTTATTTCACTGGCACCGTACTCAGCTGCAAGTTTCTTCAAGGGTTTCACCATAGTGTTTTCACAAGGCCTCTAATAAAATTTTTTTTTTAAAGGCGAAAAACCTAGGTGGTCATCATCGCCTTATAATTAAATTTTAATTGGTACAAATTTTCTTTTAGCTTTTCGTCCATTGTTAAAAAACACAATCAAAATTAAAACTTAAAATACAAACTCTTTCAACAAAAACGGTAAAGAATGCCCTCACCAATAGACAATGTTATACAAAACACCGATATGCATAGCGCCCGTACTTCCGTGGGAACTAGCAGTTTACTATCGAAATTGAACTATTTTTAGAATAACAAGAGGGGGAGACAGTCAAGTATGGGGTGTATGTTTGAGCTGATATGAGATATAAGCGGTGTCGGCGAGACCCAATGTTGACTCATTACCAAATTGTTGACTCAAATTGCTTCCAAATCGATTTCGTAAATTTTATTTTTACTCCTCCATCTTAAAAAATGCTGTAAAAAATAAAATTTACGAAATCGAATTGGAAGAAATATTTTAAGTTATGCACTTTGAAATAAACATTTTTTGTCTCTTGAAATTTTTTCTAAAAACTCTTCCTTTTCGAGATATTAGCAACTTTATGTGGATTTATTTCAACTCGTTTAGGGCCACTATTTTGTTTTGGGTGGTCCGATTTTTATTTTATTTTTGTCATTTTCCTAGTCTTAAATAGACCTTTAAAATGAGGTATCACATGACCATACTTCCCATTTAAAAATATTGAGTAGCCCCCAAAAATTCCGATTTTGAGTTGAGCGGCAACGTTGCCCTATGCATGGGGAAATGAGCTTTTATGACCTATAAACAACCTCCGGGTTTGGATTTTCTATCAATGCTCGGTGGAGAGTTAAGGGGGTGTCTCCAGACTTTTAACTAATCCTGTATATAAAAGTAAACGTACATGAATACAAGCGGGGTGGTGATAAGTACAATTATCCTACAAGGAAAAGAAATTTAATTGAATGTGATTTTGTTCGGCTAAAAAAACTCAGTCTAGTTTTAAATACTTAGGAGTAAGGCTTTTTAATAAAATGCTTGCCAACTCTTAAGCAATTCCCACTTGGTATTTTAAGTTGGTGTTGAATAGATGGCTAAAGAAAAAGAGTGTTTACACTAGTAAAGAGTATGGACTGTCATAACAATTACCTTATATTTTAGTTTTGTGTATGAACTGTATCTTGTATTCTTAGTGTGCTGTGTATCTTATTATTAGTCTTATGTATATACCCTGTGTCTGTAATGTTGTAATACCTTTCTGACCATGTTTATTGCAACGGTGCTTATTTATTGCCCACATTTTTTAAACACCTGTATAATACTTTTAGATAAAATATGTTTTCATCAATAGCTCTAGCTTAGTTGAAAATTTGGCTGCACTAAATAAAAATTTCCATATTTTCTAAATACTCTCTTAGAATATTTGAACAATTTATAAAGTTGACCGTTCGTCATTTTAAAGTTTGTTAGGAAAAACATACAAGAACTAAAATTAAATAAAAAAGATAATGTATTCTGTTAGAATTTCCTCTTGATTGCTCTTGTAAAGTTGATTGTGATACTTCTGTTAAACCACTTGAAGTTGAGGTGTCGGTTAAGTTACACAACTCATCACCCGTTAGAAAAGTTTGGTTGTTTTTACAAATTTGTCCCTCGACTAAATAATTGCCAAATTCCATTAACGACACATTACAATAATTGTAATTGCAAAAATTGTTTTCAAATATTCTCTGCAAGCTCGGTAAAGTGTAAAAATGTTCTTGCTGCCTTAGTACACTCGTTAATGTAGGCAAACAGTTGCACGTGATTGCATTATTTTGAAAAATAACTTGCCGAAAATCTGTGTTTAAAATTGTACCTCCTAAATCTATATCATTGATTATATTATCAGTAAAGTTTATAGTATTCTGATTATCCTCGACCTTGATCAGTTTCGCTGGAAGGGTTTTAAACTCGTTGGAAATTACCATTATATTTCCAGATTGGACGAATAAACTATTCTCATACAAATCTGAAAACTTGTTGTTCGTTATTTGTATCTCTGAAGATGTTTCATCTTTATATATGGCGATAGACTCTGTCGATAACCTTCTGAAGTAGCAATGATCGATGAAAACATTTCTGGCAGTTATTTGAATAGCTTTTTTGTATATTACGTCAACCTGAAATTATAAAATTAAGAATATAATATGTAAAAACAAATTGGTTTATAAAAGAGTTTCTGAAACTTCTAAATTTTGTTTCTTGCTTCCATATGAGTTTTAAAATGTTTTATAAGCACAAGTCCGCAAATGTATAGTTTCCCTTTTAAACACCATTTTATAATTTAAAAAAAAACCATTTAAAATGTATCTGTTTGGATTCGTTTGTAAGAAGCAAAATTTGGTATATATAGTAGTTGTTAATTAAATAAAATTCCTACTTCCAAAAAATAATCAACTTAATAGGTTCATTCATTTCAATATATTGACCATATAAAATAGGTAAAGTTCAATAACACAAAAACAGCTAAATTTATGAAACTATACAAAAGATACATTATTATAGAATTTTAAATTCTAATTCATCAATTTTTGCTTCAATTAGACAAGACAAAAAATATCAAAGTTATGGTACAAAAAGTAACTGCTGTATTGTACAAAAAACCTGATAAATTAACATCTGTTTAGTTCCTTTACTTTTTTTTCTATGGTTATCGTTAGTCTACAAATTTCTACAAGTACAAGAAAAAACTATTACATCGGCACCATCTAGGAGTGGTTATAACAAGATTGCTTGGTTTTTACCTAATATGAACCTGTATAATTTGAACTAGCGAGAGGTAAATTATTAAAGATAAGTACGAAGTAAAGATTGCTGCATATTGCCTGTCTCGCCTCTTCTCCTCTCGCTATTATATTCCAATCTGCATCAAGCCAATGCAATAAAAGCCAATAAAAAACAAGAAAAAATGTAAGATTTATATTGTTTACTTTTTAGTCTAAATTAATTAGACTAATTAATTAATTAACACATTGATCCAGGTTATTCATAAATCATAACCATGGTGAAAAGGGTTAAACTGCCACTTTTTTATATAATTAATTTTTTTAGCATATGTTTATTATATTTTTGTTCTATCTGTATCAAAATGACTCTACTTTAATTTTTGTATTTATTAAATTAAAAAAAAATTTGGGTTACAGTATTAAACTTTGAATATTTTTTAAATGGTCACTATTTTAAAATGGATGAACTGATTGGTTGATTATGTTTTTGGTAATTAGAACTTTATATAAATTACAATCATACCAAATTTCGTTTCATTACTATTAACTATTCCTGACATATTAATTTTTCTACAACAAAAACAATATGATGTCCAGCCATAAAACAATAGCGAGAAGTTTGGGAATAAATTTTGGAAACACTCTGTATATATATTATACAAAAAGTTGCCTAACAAATGCACTGGATACACTGCCATAAATATAAACTCTTTTGTCAACAATTAGTAATAAATGATTGAGTAGGCCTATATGCAGGGTAATTCAGTAAGAATTGTGCAGAAATACATTCTGTTTATTTATAGCAAGTATTAGAAATTGTAATTTTGAAAGAAGAATATTGAGTCCAACATTTTATATAATGTTTTACAAGTACAGTACAAACTAGTATTCATATTTTTATGATTGTGGGTTAGAAAATTATTATGTCCTGCGTACTATAATATCTACTGTAGATGTACTATAGATGTTAATATCTATTACAAACAATTGTTCAATTACAATAAAAAGACTTTATTATTTTCCTGTCATATATTTTCCCTTTGATATTCAAACCCTCTAACGGTAATTTATGGTGCACCTATGACCAGTAAATCTAATAATAGCAATAGGATAGTACTATAGTATTTTTATTATTAGTTATTCGGACATTTGCCATCATTTGTGAGTTCAAAAATCAATACACGATGTTTCGGGAATGTAAATCAACTCCTGTTATCAAGTGACTAACAACTAAGGTAACATAAACCTAGAGATCTAGGCCTATGTAAAGAAAAAAAGTAAAGCTAAAGCTAAAATATACCACTAAACTTAACCACATACATAGTACATCTCAGAGCTGAAACTGAGAAGTCAAAAAGCACAATAATACAAAAGCATAAACACACACCTGAAGGCAAACCACGTGTTTACCCGAGTCAGACAAACAACTGGCCAGGTGCCGAGGGAGTAAGCAGCTAGCTTAGTTTTATAGAAAATTCACAAAGTATATTTCTTTTAACAAAATGTATTTTAGATTTTTTGTGTAAGATTTGTCCGGGACCAAAATTTGTTTTGAAAAATTAAGATCAAATTAATCTCCAAGAGTTCATAAAAAATTCAAATTTTACCATTTCAAAATGGATACTGACTTTTTACTTTCATGTTTTTTGCTAACTTAGTTATTCTTAAAGGCACAATTTTATTTATTTTTTCCTCAAGTCTTTACTTTATGCTTAAGGGTCTTCTATACCTTGCGTAAAACAGCAAAAATGTGCATTTCGTACTAACATGTTTCGGGCGCCATTTTTCAACCTAAAAAGTTGTGAAACATCTTAAATTGTTCTTAAAGGCTATGTGCTTTTGTCTTATATCTCATAATTGAAAGATATCGACGACAACTCCTTTTAATCAGCAGTTTAACTGAGTAAAAATTGATTATTTTTAATGCATTTTTTGGGAGTTTTAAGCAATTTTTTCCATATTTTAAGCTAACACGTAAAAAATATAAAGCCTTTTTTATAACTTAACCCTTTCAGTCCCAGGCATTTTCTCCAAATTTGAAAGGATTTTATAAAAAAAGCCGTATTTTTGTTATTTAATTAATCATCATATTAATTAATTTTTGTTGTTAATAAGATATCATCATGATTTTTTAATTGTTTTTATTTTAATAGACCTATAAGTAATATTTTCTACTATAAACATAACGTACCAACAACTTTAGAAAAAATAAAATTACATACCATAACAAAAAGTTTTTATAAAATTTCCAGTTTGCATAAAGAAAACAGATAGGAAAAAAATATATTACTTGAAAACTTGCATATCACTTTAAGACACATTTTGTTGTATACTTATGTTAAAAATTTTGGGCCAATATCTTGCTAAATAAAAAAGTTACACCGCTATTTCTAAAAAAAAAAGTTTTAACCCGAAGAAAAGAATTCGCTTAAGGGGTGAGATAGGCAGTATGGTTGCTTTGTAAAGTAGTAGCTAAGAGAGTTTTATTCTATACAAGCCTTAGTGGCCGAGAGGTAACGTGGAATCTTCCTGATCAGAAGATCCCGGGTTCGAATCTCGCGAGACCAGTAACTAGCCCACTGGACAGGACATTGGGTTTCAAATGCTCAAACAATGTTTACAAAAAAATAGAAAATTCACTAAATATGATGTCCTCTGCAGAGGACACTGGATCTGAAATAGTTAAAGTAGTTTCCCAGATTATTAATTTATAAATAGAATCCGAAACACGTTATTACGATTTTCAACGATGCATGTTTCAACGATTTTGCGGCTTGAGTCAGACTTTTCTTATTAAAATCACACTGTACACTCGGAAGTTTTTTTTTCAAGGTAAAGAACCCACGTTAGCTGAAACGAGTCTTGAACGAGTGTTAAAGGTTCCAATTGTGGCAAATGGAACCACTAATTGTTACCCCGTGCAGCTCACCCTAAAAATAAAATAAACACGTTTTTTGTTTCTGGTCAAAGTTTTAATATTTCTTAGAATCTCATGTAAATTTTTTTAAAGTTTGTAGGTTCTAAAATAATGGATGTTACACATTTTAATTTAACGCTTTTTTTAAATTATGCAAAAAATGTTTGTTTTTGTACACTTAAAATATTTTACATAAATGTGTATATAAAAAATCTTAACTCAATATCTAAAGACTGAAGTTTATAGGTCTGTGAAATATGGCTGGTTATACTGAGAATAGTTCAATACTACATAATAATACTTAATAATCTACCACTGATGTTTATAGGCCTGTGAAATATGGCTGGTTATACTGAGAATAATTCAATACTACATAATAATACTTATTAATCTACCACTGATGTTTATATGCCTGTGAAATATGGCTGGTTATACTGAGAATAATTCAATACTACATAATAATACTTATTAATCTACCACTGATGTTTATAGGCCTGTGAAATGTGGCTGGTTATACTGAGAATAATTCAATACTACATAATAATACTTACAGTGCTGTTTGTCATTTGGAATACGTTTCCTGGCGTACTAGAACCGAATATACATTCTGAATATAGTTGAATTTTTTCAATATTTGTAAGCTCGAAATTAAATGCTGTACTGTTTACACTGAAAGCATTCATCTCAAATATAAGCTCTCTGATATTTCTCAGTCTTATAATTGGGACGTAAATATCTCTTAACGCATTTGTTTTCACTTGAAGGTATTTAACATGGGCGATAGTCAGAGACTGAAGCCTAGTGAATACATGCCCACCTTGTGTTCCAAGAGTAACATTTCGTGTTTCATAAATGATCACTGTTATTGGTGTTTCCGTGAGAAATGAACCTTTCGTCAGTTCAACTGAGTCATATCCGTAGATATACAGAAGTTCCAGTCTTTGTGTAATATAATCAGGAAAAAATATTTTCTGGAAAACAAAAATAATAGTTGTTAGTATTTGTGGGGCAGTTTTTGTAAGTTGTACATGAATTAATTAATGCAGGATTGGGCATTTATATCCACGAGGAAGCAACTTTCTTGACAAATATGTAATTTAACAAAAATGTCAGAAGAATAATAAAAGCTGCAAGATTACTACACATCTAAAAATCACAAAATTTTTAAGGAAATTGGCATTTATATCCTCTCCAATACATCTTTCTAAACTATGTATGTGACTAGGTACGTAACTGATATGATTTCATCAATAAGAATAAATAAATAAAACATATTTGAAGAGGATATTGGTGTAATAAAATAAGACTTGATATAATATTTGTCTTCTTGTCTATCCGCCTTTCTTAGCTTTGTCTTTTCTTCGCCTGACGCGTTTCGGATAGACCCCATCTTCAGAAGCTTTGTTTTCTACTATCTATGCTCTACCATTGTCACCTATTTATACTTGTTCTCCTCCCCCACCCCCTTTCAACCTGTTTACTTTATCATATGCCTAAACGCTGCTAATTTATGTGCATTGGGTGATTTGATTCCGCATGTATGATATTTTCAGTATACGTTTCTTTTCTAAATATTCCAAATTCTATTTTATTTTTGTGATTGGTTATTTTTAGATCTAAAAAATTAATTGAATTTTTAATCTGTTTTTCCATTGTATACTTAATATTTTTATGTATACCGTTTAATTGTTCAAGTAATTTCTCTTCTATGTTTTCATTACAATTGTCTATTATTATTAATATATCATCTACATATCTTAAGTATATCTTGCAATTATAATTTTGGATTATTTGTTCTAAGTGTGTGTCTTCTAAATTTTGTAAAAATATTTCACTTAATATTGACGATAGCGGATTCCCCATGCCTAACCCATCTTCTAGTTTATACATTTTATTGTTAAATTTAAATTGATTTTGTTTCAATATTTCTTTTAATGTATGAATTATTTCTTTATTTAATTGTTTACTATTCTCTGTTTTATTTAATTTTTCTTTTAGTATTTCCATTGTTTCTTCTGAAACGCGTCAGGCGAAGAAAAGACAAAGCTAAGAAAGGCGGATAAACAAGAAGACAAATGTTTCAAGCGTCTTAGCAGAAATAATAATAAATGCAGTGACTTGATATAATCATAATAATAAAGAAAATATTTATTTTCAAAAAATCGTAATATAGAAAACTTATAATTATAAACAATGATTAATATTTGCTGCCTATTAATATAAGAAAAACAAAAAGCTTTTGACTTCCCAAGGCTTCAATAGTAGAAAACAAATTTGTTAAAAAAACAATAATAAATTAATATTTATTGGCAAACAGTAAACATAAACCTTTGTCTCTTTTAGATCAGCTTCATAAGAGAAAACAGTGCCTTCAATTTTGATTAGAGAAGACAAGAGGGGAGAATCAGTTTCAATAACAAAATGGACGAAATTAATAATATCATTGTAAAAGTATCTTGTAATAATTAGTTAAGTGTTATGTATATAGCAAAATTATTTTTTATAATAGCTTTAAAATCCTTCAATAAAGCCCTTTCACACTATACCCTACAAAGCAAAAAATGATAACTTTTTATAGAGGAATTAGTTTATATAAACGACTTTTTAGTAAGTTACCTGTCTATCAGGTGACAATGGTTTGTCACAAAAAGCCTGTTTAGGCTGTTCAGGAGGGAAGCAGTCACATTCTTCACACAAACTTGTCTCTCCTTGACTGTAAGTTACTGTTATTATCAGTAATATAAGAAGCAACATTTCACCAACAGACTACTTTTAATATTGAGACATTATGAAGGAACTTTTTATCTTGAGCACAGGATGTTACTGATAAAGAGTGCATGTGTCTTAGTCTTGGTGAAGGTCAAACCGCACTGTGGTTATGATATACAAATCTATTAATGATGTTTGTATAATTTGTGTGGTTTGTGTTAAGTTCATCTTTTAATCAAAGATTATTTAACCACCAAACTAATTTAATCTCACCATACTATAACACCAAAATGTTTGCTGCTATGAATTAATTAGACAAGTTTGTCTTTAGTTATTTTTTTTATTTTTTATTATTTTTACTTTAAAAGAAAGGAAAAACACAACCCTTATAGAAAAACTTGTTTGTCTGTCTCAGTGCATTTTTTCCAGACCACATAAGATTTCTCAATGAATTCTGGCATGCTTATAAACTGATATATATTTTAATTATCAGAAATTTAAGAAATATTTACTTAAAATTTTGGGGTATATTTTATGATATTGTTAAAAAGTTTTTTTCTTTATATAATGTTGTGGTTATAATTTTCCATATATTTACACAAATTTTATTAAAAATTAATTCCTTCTCTAATTTTAAAGGGCCTGCAGCAAAATTTGGAAATAAAACATGTGGTGTTTTAGATACTTATATACATATTTATTTGTGGTAGGGTGATTCCATGTCAAATCAACAGTCATTTTACCTGACCATCTCAGATTTCAATGAAATTTGGTATACTGGTACACCCCATATAGACTAAGAAAAATACAAAATTTCAACTTGATATCTCTATTAGTTTCAAAGTTACGCCTTGTTAAAGTTTTCAAAAAATGCTCAAAATCAACCCGTTATGGAAACTTTAAACTGCTATACCAACTCTCAGAATCAAGCTAGAAAGATGGGAGAGGTGTCATTTTGCAGCATTTTTCAAGCCCTTTCTAAAAATGTATAACACTATAAGGGTCTTAATAATTTTTTTTACAATTTCAAAATCAAAAATTAAGTTTAAAATTTTTTTAAATGCGACGCTTTAAAAATTTTGAAAAAATTCTGAAATAGTCCTTGTATAGTGGTTTATTTGATAAAACGCTTACATTCAAATTTTATCATAGAATGCTGGTGACAGCGAACTAATAATTACAGAAAAATGCATTTGAAAACATGCTTACAATACAATTTCCACTATAACACCTCATTGGTATCGTAAGGGCTAAGAGTATCTTAGATTGTAAACAAATATTATGTGAAATTTGTATGGGAGACTAAGAAATTACCTCTATAAATTTGATCAATGATATTAAATTTGTACGACCTCAATTTTAAAGCTAAATTTAATTATTTGAAAGCTTTAGTCATATATTGTTAATAGAAAAAGGAGCTGTTTTAACCAAACAAATTAGCTAGGAGAAATTTAAGATAAATATACACATGAAGTTTTTGATAAACTAAGTTTTTGGTACCTGGTCTACTATTTAAACACTTCATTGTTAATATAATAAACTTCTGAAAACACTACATTGATATTTAAAAAAATAAGTTCACATTCATAATGTCTATATACACAACAGAAAACACTTACATGCACTCCATGAGAAGACTTTGAATGTGTAATTTGTCAACTTCAGCAATGCTTTTACTCAACGTTGATTCTGTGAAAAGTGACAATTATTATTGTAACCCTAATGATTAACTTGTGCAGCCTTTTTCTTAATTTCTTCAGAAGGTTTTGTCGAAGTCGGTGAAGGCTTGGTTGTTTTTGTTTTGTTCTTCATTTGACAATTTGTAAGTTCGGCCAGTTGGAGTTATTGGATTAATTTTGCTTAGCACATGTGTTACAGGAAGCCAAAGAATATCTTGTCTTCTAGGGAAAGAAAAGCTAGGTGATGGACCAGCTGGCTTTAAAAATGAAACCTTTGCTTCATCATTTACTTCATCTTTTTCAAACACATAGGCCAGCCAACAGTTGTTGTCATAGATGATAGTTACATACCCACAGACTTCTGCTAAACTCAAACGATTCTGAATCGTTGTAACAGTTTCTATTTTAAACTTAGTGGATTCCGAGAAAACATTTACTTTAATTTTGCTGTTACTAGAAGAGATAGGAATGAATGCATGGAGTTTCCGAGTGCCTTCAATGGTCACTGATTTTTTCAGCAGATTTTCTAAGTGCCCCTCAGTTTCAATGTACTCCTGTTGTGTAATGCAAACAAAATTTGCCACAAAAATATTTTGCATCACCCACTCGTACAGGTGGAATGGTGTTTGAATTTGGTCTTCATAGGGCCTTTGCAAGCTGGTTCTGCCGGCTAATCTCTTCACAACTCCTCCAACACCATCACAAGCACTTTTCCCATGGGAGGTGGCTGAAAAATGCCACTCGGCATCAATTTTAAAGTCTTCTGAATGAGAGCTTAGATTGGTGAAGTTTTTCCGGTTCTTGTACTGCGCGGTGGACCCATAAGAGAAGTAATATATTTTGGATATATTGTCTCCAAATCTCTCTTTCATAAACTTTATCAGTTTCTTTTGAAAACAATACTCTGCTATAGTATTGTGTTCTAAAACTG
This sequence comes from Philaenus spumarius, assembly GCA_018207615.1. NCBI lineage: Eukaryota > Metazoa > Arthropoda > Insecta > Hemiptera > Aphrophoridae > Philaenus > Philaenus spumarius. The sequence continues at coordinate 89,614 of JAGFPH010002204.1, forward strand.
TAGAAATTATAACAAAGCTTACATGTTTTGTTTTTCTTCCCTTTTAGGGCGGTTTCACACGGACCATAATCGCGTGTTGGATGTGGGATCGACATGTGGCATTGCAATGCCGCTGAGAGACTTTCACACGACAGTTGAGAAAACGCTTGTGATTGGGACAGTTAAGGTGTTATGTACAGGTGGTTGTAAATAGTTTTTTTTTTTTCATTGACAATGCGTATGGAAGAAAAGAAGAGGATATTTTATTGTATATTCTACTTCATCGAGCTATCCGATGTCGTAGAAGTCTTCAGGCACTACTGGGTCCATCCTATTGTGAGTTCTCGTTTCCTCAAAAGTCAGTTTTATTTGTTGCACTCTGAGTTGCAAAATGAGTTGTCAAAATCTGACATTATTAAGTACCGAACAACTCAAAACTCAAATATAACCAAGTAAGCTTGAGGTACAATTGGAGGGAACACTTTCACAGCACATGCGATTGTCGTACTGAAGCTAGGGGGAGCGTTTGTGTTCGAGCCAGTGGTACCACACGCGTAAGGAAAATAATCGCAACCACAGCAGGCGACACCGTGTGAAAGTATCAGTGCCACTGCCATGCCTGCCAATGTTTTTAACTTGCACTGCGTTTGTGGTACCACAGATCAAAAATACTAGCTCCCACATACCACATGCGATTGTGGTCCGTGTGAAACCGGCCTTATAGTAGATCACAAATGGATGTACTGTCGCTTGTCCACTGTTCCAATGATAAGTTCTCGGAGAAGTCACACATGACTAGGTATTCTGAGCTTTCTTATTTTAATGGATCCTTATCAACCAATACCTCCTTACAAGCAATATATTTCTAATAAAACAAGATAGATTTCTGCCCAAATTATTTCATTTTATTTATTTATTTATAAAATGAATAATAATATTGTACCGTACAATCATTAAATAACTATTTATTGTATATAAATTTATAGTTTATCTTGGTGTGTTACTAACAAATATAAGTTAATTGCTGTACAAAATATTCAAACAATAGTCCCTTCAATTACCTTATAAGCTTTATGTTATTAAGAATTATTAGTTCGCTGCCACCAGCATTCTATGATAAAATTTGAATGTAAACACGTTTTTTCGAATGCTTTTTTCCTTGAGAACGCATTATGATCCCATAATGAAATTTATACCATCAATGGGCCACTATACAAGGACTATTTCAGTATTTTTTCAAAATTTTTAAAGTGTCTCATTTTGAAAAATTTGAAATTTAATTTTTGATTTCTAAATTGTAAAAAAAATATTAAGACCCCTATAGTGTTGTAAATTTTTAGAAAGGGCTTGAAAAATGCTGCAAAATGACACCTCTCCCATCTTTCTAGCTTGATTCTGAGAGGTGCTATAGCAGTTTAAAGTTTCCATAACGGGTTAATTTTGAGCGTTTTTTGAAAACTTTAACAAGGCGTAACTTTAAAACTAATAGAGATATCAAGTTGAAATTTAGTATTTTTCTTAGTCTATATGGGGTGTACCAGTGTACTAAATTTTATTGAAATCTGAGATGGTCAGGTAAAATTTTAATATAAACTGTGTTGAGTTGATACGGAATGACCCGGTAGCCTGACTGGATTGTTTTTAGACATGCTATTCTAATGTTTCTTTGTCGGTCAATCCTTGTTTTTTCATCATTTATTGCTTGACACTGTATCAGCAAAGTTCTTGGGTTTCCTTATTGATAATAAGCTTTCCTGGAGTAATCATATTAACAGTATCAATCATTGATAATTGATCATATCATCTCATCTTTAACTGAGAAGTTTAAGCTTTATTGTACATCTTTTATTCTTTTATCTGCGTGTTACAGTTTAGTACATTCCCACCTTTGCTATGGAATCCTTCTCTTCGGAAATAATTCTTCTGTTCAGAATTTACTCAGAATATTTGTCCTGCAGAAAAAAGTTATCAGGCTGGTAGCCGGTCTCAGGAAATTCCAGTTGTGTAAGATTGTCTTTAGGGAACTTGGTATTCTAACACTTCCAAGTATGTATGTACTTGAATTTATTTGTCCTATATTTCAAATTCATGTGTGATCGTGTCCAGAACAAGGACATACACCAGTACCGTGGAAAAAAGCACAGAGTGAGTCTCTACAGAAAACTTCCTTCCACATGCAAACGTTTGATTAGTAAGCTCCTGGAAAATATAAAATATAAACAAAATTATAAGATTTAAAAAAAGGTTTAGACAGCTTCTATTGACTGGGTTGTTTTATTCGGTTGGGGAGTTTGTGTACCAAACATTTTCTTTAACATGGTGATCTCCTTAACAGGCTCCAATTGTATCTTTAATTTTGCATTCTTCTACTTTGTAAGATGATGAAAAGTTTATTATGTAGTTGTAGTTCTGATTTTAGTATTCTATGTTTAGAGTGTTTATTTTTGTTACTTAATCATAAATATTTATTGTATTTGTTATATTTTTAATATTGTCATAACTTAAGCGTAGACATTTGTTTAATTTTACACTAACAGTGTTACAGTATGTTTTGATACTAGCCAATTTAGCTGACTAGAAAAAATTAATTTGTTGTATTGTTTTAAATTATTATTGAAAATTATTTTAAATGTATATAATATGACTATGGCTATACAAATTAAAATTATTTTCAATGGCTAAAATAGAAATGAAATGAAACTCTTCTTATTTAGTCATTATCAAATGTATCTTTTCGCTGTTCACACACTGGCATGGGAGCCTATACCCATGTTCAGATGCCCCCCCCCCCCCCCCCCCCCCC
>JAGFPH010002204.1:92495-103307 GCA_018207615.1 Philaenus spumarius
CCCCCCCCCCCCCCCCCCCTAGCTCCCAGGGAAAGGAAAATATGTATATTATTAATTATAGTCAGGTATTTTTCTTTAAAGAGGTTAGCACTAAAATATGTTTGAAATGTTATGTGTCGTTTGATTTTACGTATACTTATTTTATGTTTTACAAGAGTTCAAGCATGAGCTGCTGGGTCACTACTTGGTGTGGCCTCTAGGAGTGTTATAGGTCTTTGTGTATTCATTGACGGTGTAAAGGTACAGACTCAATGCTGTGTGGGTTAATACTTCACCTGAACAGCCAAATTGGCTTCAAAATTTTAAAAGTTTTCTTGGAGAGGTCAAACATATCCCTGGACTCCTTTTGCTGAAGAAGGGGTGGGTACTCCTTAAGCCCATTCTAAGGTTTAGGCCCCCCCCACCAACTAGAAAATATCATATGGGCGCCCATGTAGAACACTGGGGACGTTGTTATGAATTCAAACATGCAACACATAAAACAGATACATATTCAATTGTACACTGACATATAATAATTGTGAAAAGTTGAAGTTACGGTATAAACAACATCGGCACATTAACCTTGTACTGTTGGCCGTTAGTGACTTTAGTTGCCTTAGTTGAAAAGAGCTGGTAGTCGGTCGGGTTCTTCTTGGTATTATTTACATTATTTTCCAACTGTTGTAGTATATCAAATAGTGTGTGTGACTTGAACTGAGATTTGCTGTTTAACAAAATATGATAGTCGGTTTGACATAGGCTCCTTTCGGGCTGTGGAGAAAACCTATAATCAAAAAGAGAAGTTAGTAACGTATTACAAGTTGAGGAGATAGGTCGGAAGGAGGACAGATATATTATAGAGGTGCGGGGACTGGCCTTAACTGGTCAGGAGGGCTTGACGCAAGGAATTTTGGAAAGATTTTTTGGGCCTTAAATAGGGCCGTCGGGGGAAGTCGAGTCTATCTGCCTTTAGGCGTTTGTCAGGGCGGGTAACGGACTGGTGGCCGGTTTGAGTACCGGGGGAACGTCCTCCTGTAGGGTGGCGTCGTTCTGAGGGCGTTCAGGCCCATGAGGAAGCACAACGTAGGCGGTCCTCTTGGGTGCCTCGTGGCATCTGAAACAAAAACTTATTAATTAAAATGTGTCCAAGCTGGGGACCCTAGCTTAGTGCCGATGAAAATCACCGGTTACCCGACCCATTCAATTTCCCCAGAGGGAGGTGATTGCTAGCAGGGTAGGCTAGGAGGCTCTTGCCTTATTATCTCTCTGAGGGGAGGCGGATACACTGCTAGATTATCAGGTTCCTGTCATCCTTTTATCTCCGCAAGGGGCAGCGAGTTTCTACAAGGACGAAAGATAGGCAAGGTGGAGAGACAAACAACCATATCAACTTAGAATTAAAAAATGTTGCCTCAACTCTTTGGTCTCTGGTGGTGCAATGCATCCAGTGTCCCTGGTGTTTGGTGAAAGAGTCTAAACATGAATGTGGGTCCTTTTTATACAATTTCTCTGTCACAGCTTGTGGAGAACAATGACAAAGTTATTTTACTTTCTCCCGGTGAAGCGAACCAATCAGAGAGCGAGAGGGTTCAAGCGATCAGTTCGTGGTTTCGCAAGTTTAGAGTTTGTGCTGTTGACACAGCTTTAGTCTAAACTTGTGCCTAGTTTGAAAGCTGTCGGCCAATCAGGAGTTAGCTATGTTAGCGGTTGTGGTTTAGTATGTTTGGCCGAAACTGTAGTGTTAAGCTATTATGGAAGTATGGGTGTGTTGGGAAACTAATCGGGTGAATCAGTTCCCGTGTGTTTTGAGGTTATCAGGTTGTTTGAAGATTTCAAACTACTCTGTGGCATTCATTATCGGTACTTTTTTGCATTGATATACTATTTCTATATTTGTTATGTGTTAGTGTACAATTGAGTCTGTTTATACAATGTGTATGTGTTTTATAATTGTGTAGTATGTTTTAAAATACATCGTTGAAAGTGTGTGAACTGCAAAAAGATATGTTTGATAATAACTCCAACCATTTATTCAATCCGATCACACGAAACTCGTTAAAACCTATAAATGAGCAATCATGTATTTTCACTGGCTTACCGAAAATCCACAAACTTGAAGTCCCCATTAGACCATTAATAAATTTCACAACTGCACCAGATTTTAAGACAGCAAAAAAATTTGTCATATCATCTTATTATCAATTATCATATCAAATTATCATATCACTCTTACGTAAAAACATAGTTCTCGATAATGATCACACTGTCAATAGCAGCCATGATTTCGTCACAAAATTAACAAAATGATATGAAACTCAAACCTAACTATAAGCTTTTGCATCTTTTGAAATAACAAATGTATACACAAATGTATCTATAAATAAACGGTACCAGGAACTGGCACATACTTTCTCACAAACACATTTAAATTACTAAACAGATTCACTGTGACTTGTAGGGTGGGGTAGGAGAGTTTTTTTATTAAAGTTGGAGATTAACTAATAAATATTATTATTATTATCTAGAGAGAAAACTATTCGATCGATTTCGAAAAAATTTGCACCAGACACGTCAATTAGGTCTTTATAGATGCACGTAAAAAGTTTTGAAATTTTTTTTAAAACAAACCACTTTATGGTATAAAAACCTCTAAAAATCAGTTATTATTATTATTATTATTATTATTACCTAAATGAGAATTTTTAGAAAGATGCGGGTTTTTCTATATGGTAGGGCACATTAAAGGCTACAAATAAGCCAAATTTTATCAAAATCGTTAGAGCCGATTATTTATAAAAAAATAATAACTGATTTTTTTGGGGTTTTTTGGCCAAAAAGGGGGTTGTTTTTCAAAAATTTTCAAAACCTTTTTTCGTGCATCTATGCAGGCCTACTAGACGGACATGTCTGGTGCAAATTTGCTTGAAATCGATCGAATAGTTTTCTCCCTAGCTTTGTATACTTTTATTAAAGTAGGCGATTAACTAATAAATATTATTATTATTAGCTAGAGAGAAAACTATTCGATCGATTTCGAACAAATTTGCACCAAACACGTCAATTAGGTCTTTATAGATGCATGTAAAAAGGTTTTGAAAAAATTTGAAAAACAACCCCCTTTATGGCCAAAAATCCCCAAAAATCAGTTATTATTATTATTATTAGCTAAACGAGAATTTTTAGAAAGATGCGGGTTTTTGTATATGGTAGGGCACATTAAAGGCTACAAATAAGCCAAATTTTATCAAAATCGTTAGAGCCGTTTTTTTATAAAAAATAATAACAGATTTTTTGGGGTTTTTTTTGCCAAAAAGCAAACATTATCAAAACCGTTGTTCGTGCATCTATACAGGCCTACTTGACATGTCTGGTGCAAATTTGTTTGATATCAATCGAATAGTTTTTGCTCTAGCTTTGTATACATACAGACATACATACATACAGACATACATACAGACATACAGACAGACATTTTGTAAAAACCACTTTTTTATACTCAGAGGGTCCCAAAACGGATATTTCCACAAAAATCTCAACATCGATTTTTTTTGCGATCACTATACTTTCTCTATACTATAGTGAGAAAGTAATAAAACAATAGATATTGTAAATAACCTCCTCACCAAGACTAATTGATTGACATCCTATGAAATCCTAGAAATCATCAACTTGTTACGAATTTTATTGAAACAAAACTATTTAAATTTCTGTCACTCTGAATCTAGGTAACATGTGAGCAGGTTGAATTTATTCAACTGTATCAGCCTTAAAACTATAAATTTTAGATTTTATTTGTTTAATCTATCCTGTTTTAGGATAGTTTATTAAAGTTCTAAGTACATTTAGAGAGTAGTTTTAATAGACATAAGAAAACTCAATCACCCATGTGACTGATTTTAAAAGCTTTAGTGAATTGTATTTCTCAGTGCAAAACTACAACTAGAACTTTAATAAAAACATTAATTTGTATAAATTAACTAAGCAAGTATAAACAAGATGAAAAGATGGACCACTTTTTCGAGACTTCTGCTCGTCCAGACAGAACAGATGAATTGAAAGAAAATTCATGATAAAAATTACTTTTTATTTGATACCTTTGTTATTTATTTGTTACAAAAATAAGTGGGTGAATTATTGTTTTTGAATTTGATTTCAAAGCTTTTTTCCCAGAAGGTCTCAAGTCGTCAATTTCAATGAACTCTGATTCTCGCAAGACAAATATAGTTTTCGACTCTTTAACTATTGAAATCGGTTTTCCGGTACTCAAAAACATATGAAATGATACCCACACTGTATTTTCAAATTATTCAGCCAAAAACGTGACCCCGACATTTTCAAAATTTTTACCCAAAAACATGACCCCGACACGCAGCGACTCTTTAACTGTCAAAATCTGTTTTCCTGTACTCAAAAACATATAAAATCATACCCCACACTGTATTTTCAAAATATTCACCCAAAAACATGTCCCCGACATTTTCAAAATTTTGACCATAAAACGTAACCCTGAAGCGCTATGACTCACGCTAGATAGCTCAAAAGATTTTCTATATTTCGGCATTTTAATGCGAGCCGAAGTAATTAAGTCCAAACAATGCATTAAAACTAACCAAAAGTTTTCTAAAAATATAATGTATCCTACAATGCATGTAGTGAAACGTCTCATTTGAAATTTTTAAAGAAAAGAACTTATCTACACCGTTGTGAACTTTTTTCTGTCCTTTATCGAATCACTTTATCGATCACTTCATCACTGTCTGTTGTTTTTTGTATGAAGTTTTGAAAGTAATTTCGAGAAAAGTAATAGGCTTAAGCATAGAGTTATTCGAAAAATCAAAGCATTAATTTATTCAAAACTCAACAAAAAAATTTGGTATTTTTTTTAGGCAAATTTGATAGCATACTTTGTAGAACATATGATTATACAATACTGAGTAGGTAGAAAATGTTTGAACTAAAATTATAAGATTTAAATGTAATGCTAAGAATTGTAGAAAAATAAAGTGTATTTGTCATTTATTTATTTTAGTGAAATATTGGACGAAGTAACACAGTACGATCAAAAACAAGGTGAAGTTAAAACTGAAGACGATGTAATTCGCAAAATAAAGGACTATAAGAAAACTTCGATGAATAAAGGAGTGTTTGTGTTTGAAGAGTTTGTTCGTAAACTAGAGTCATCTTGGAAAGGAAAAAGGATGGCAGAAAGCGGTGAGTTTTTAATCTGAATTTATTATTTCTTAAAACAAAATACAACCATTATAGTCTGACATTTATAAATAATAGTTTAAGATCCTGTGAATAAAAATGTACATGATTTGATAAAGATAGAAACCGAAATAGTTTTTTTAGTGACAGTAATAACAAGTATGACAATCTCGAGATGGCATTTTTCTTAGTGGTATTATGGGATTAAATAAGATCATTTAAGATAGTATATAACCTAATACTTGGTATGGTAGTTATCAATGTGAAGTATCATATATTTGTTGTTATTGTCATACCGACATGTTGGACAAGCGATATGTACGCGATAATTTCTGAACTTGATAACTTTTGGGTCCATTTTACTTGTCATAAGTTTGTTGATAAGGCCAATTTTACTTTCTCACTATACTATAGTATAGAGAAAGTATAGTGATCGCAAAAAAAAAATCGATGTTGAGATTTTTGTGGAAATATTTGTTTTGAGACCCCCTGAGTCCAAAAAAGTGGTTTTTACAAAATGTCTGTCTGTATGTAAACAAAGCTAGAGCGAAAACTATTCGATCGATTTCAAACAAATTTGCACCAGACATGTCAAGTAGGCCTGTATAGATGCATGTAAAACGGTTTTGAAAAATTTTGAAAAACAACCCCCTTTGTGGCAAAAAAAAACCCCCAAAAAATCTGTTATTATTTTTTTAGTAAAAAAAACGGCTTTAACGATTTTGATCAGATTTGGCTTATTTGTAGCCTTTAATGTAGGCTACCTACCATATGCAAAAAACCGCATCTTCCTAAAAATTCTTGTTTAGCTAATAATAATAATAACTGATTTTCTCCTACTTTAATAAATCACCTCTCCTACCCCACCTACAATTATAAAGTCACAGTGAATCTGTTTAATAATTTAAATATGTTTGTGAGAAAGTATGTGCCAGTTCCTGGTACCGTTTATTTGGTACTGTGGTTGATTAGAAGAAAAACATCACTACTATACATTTAGGATGGCACTATCGGGTGTTATATGATTCTAAACAATTTATCTCCAATAGACAATTTGATAAGAAATATTATAAATTCTGTAACAACACTATTTCAGGACTGCCATACTTCACTTGTTGTATTTCCACTAGTAAAACTGTTTATTAATATGAGTTTATATCTTCTCAAATCATATGCATTTTTATGCATGAGCTCTCGGCTTACAAGATTACATAACAGTTGTGAAGTTTAAATGTTCATTGTTATTTTTTGTTTGGTGAATGTCAGTATTTTTTAGTTTTATACATTTTTCATGTCTGCCTGTTGGTGTGTTTCAGCTTCGTATTTCATTTATTTTTATCATTTAATATCCCCAAATTCAGATATACAAAATTTAAAATTTGTTAATAAATTTATTACTTGCCCACATAATTGTGTTTTAAATATGCTTTTAAATTCTATTTATTTCATATTTTGATGAGTCATCTGTGCAATATTTTTACCTAAAGTTGTGAAAATGTGTACCTTCTCTGTAATTTGTAACTTTATAAATAATCTATATCAATTTTGTAATAAAGTGTTTACTTATATTAGGTCAACTACGTATATATAATTTCATTTCTCAAAACTTTGCTAAAACTATTCTGAACACAATTTAGTTTTCTGTAATTTATTACTATACAACATATCCACCTTTCATATTTAACGATTGCAAGTTTCATTGGCTTTGTGAAAACCATAAAAAGTTGTGCAAGAATAGGTGGCACCCCTTGTTGGAAATGTCATACAGCTAGAGGTGAAACACATTTGATTGTAGTTGGACATTTTCATTGTGGTGTAATAATATTACTCGTTACATAATTACTGGTTATGATTATAACACTTTTAGAGACGGGTTCTGACCCAGTTTAGCTCTAGGCTAAGATTAAAAGACAATTTAATCTGAGAAATTAAAAACCAATCACTTGCTGGACAGTGTACTTCTAAGTTTCGGATTAAAATTGAGTCCTAGACTATTTACAAGCCACATACTTGTCAAAACTCTTCTCAGTCTGGAACAAGTTTTTAATCTTGCAATATTTTAGTTGGCGACAACTTATTTTGTTCGGTCAAATATGTTATATTTTGTGATGCATTATCTTGAATATTTTGATTTGGATTATAGCAAAGATCTATAATACACCGTCAAGATGGTAAGAATTCTTGTTTGTCAATGATGTTTTATATGTATTTAACTTTTATTAATGATATTGTTTGTTAGAAAAATTGTAAACACTTATTTGATTACTACAGCCATTAATTGGATGCCTCTTAATTAATGATTTAATATCTTGACTGTGCATTTATCAACCAAAACCGTAAATAAAACTATCATAAAACAATAAAAAAAAATGTTATTAACAATAGGTACTTTATTATTTAGGCTAAAATTATAATTTTGGCTTTTGTGAATAAATAGCGACATTATTATTCACTACTGTATTTGTTTGTTAGGGATTTGAAAGCAATATATTATTATATATCCTCAAATTATAATATGTGCTATTGTGAATAAATTGTGAGTTTATTTCGAAACTTTAAACTCACTCCAGAGTTGGGTTCAGAATTTATTAAAATAAATTAATTTTAATATATAATTTCATGAATAAACAGTGATTCTATCCTAGAAAATGATAGGTTCACTAGCTTATTTAGATTAAAATTATAAAAGAAATCAAATTATATTTAAATCCATGTAAATTGAAATGAGATTTCTCAAAAATGAATAGAGCTATTAAAATGTGGTTATTAATCGTATTTTTTGTTAAATACATCATTTGTATAGAGTTTTTGATAGTCACATATTTGCAAATTCACTTTTATGATTATATAATTTCTGTAACTAGCACATTTTATGTATGCAAGTATAACAAGAAAATTCTTATTTCCACTGTCCATTCTAAGTTGAAATTTAATTTAAAACTTCTCAAATTTTGAACTTTAATGATCTGACTCAGAAACTGACCCTTACCATCGCATGCTTATAACACAATTTGAAAACCATTAACATATTTTGTATGAATTTTCAATAAATAGTTATGAATTTGTGGAGTTTTAATTTTATTTGAACTATTTATATTTTTCAGATAAAAAAATGGAGTTCTAAACATTTTGAAGAAAGCAGGATGGTTTATGCATATTTTTAATATGCTTAATAATAATTAGGCTAATTTGTATGTCAATTTAATTGTAAAAACAATTTTTAAATAAACACTTAACATTTTTATATTACTCCTTTCGTTTGCTTATTTTTATACTTTTGGACTAATTTAGTGTTAAATAGAATATAAACAAAATATATCTTAACTATAGTAAGTTTGTATTTAACAAACAAATTAAGAAACTTCTTATTCAGTAGAGGTGAAACTTTTAACAATCTGTTCAACATTTTTTTGAGTTACATTGTTTTTTTATCATCACGCTTTAAAGAAAAATCATATAATTGCTGTTTTTATTTTCTTTTTATTATTATTTTGCTGGTTAAATCTTTAGAGATACAATTCCTAGACATTAATCAGAAAAAAAACCCGTAAGCAGCACTGCCGCATTACTATAGCCGAATTTTCTTATCAGGGAATACCTAGTATTATATAATGAGAGATTCCTATGCATTTTGTTCCTTGTTGCGGAAATTGTTCCAAATATATCTTTGCACAGGATTATAGTAAATTTAATTGTCTTTCGAATGATATAGCTCACAAATTGCACTTGGGTTTATGAGTGGGAGAAATTGTGTAATTATTACCTTACATTGATAATACAAAAAACATTTATCAGGAGATTTCTATCAGTTTTGTTCTTTGTTCCGGGGATGGTACCTGAATTACCTTTGCACAGGATTGTAGTAAATTTAATTACCTTTCGAACAATATAACTCAAAAATTGCACCGGGCTTATGAGTGGGAGAAATTGAGCAAAAACTTTACACAGATATAGTGAAGAAATCATTTATCAGGAGCTTCCTATCAATTTTGTTCTTTGTTCCGGGGACTGTACCTGAATTACCTTTGCACAGGATTGTATTAAATATAATTACCCTTCGAACGATATAGCACAAAAACTGCACACGGGCTTATGAGTGGGAGAAATTGTGCAAAAATCTTACACTGATAGTGACAAAATCATTTGTTTGGAGCTTCGTATCAATTTTGTTCTTTGTTCCGGCGACTGTACCTGAATTACCTTTGCACAGGATTGTAGTAAACTTAATTACTTTTAGACCGATATAGCTCAAAATTGGACATGGGCTTATGAGTGGGAGAAATTGAGCAAAAACCTTACACGGATAGTGAAAAAATCATTTAGCTTCGTATCAATTTATTTCCTTGTTCCGAGGACTTTACCTGAATAACTTTTGCCCAGGATTGTAGTAAATTTAATTACCTTTTGAACGATATAGCTCAAAAACTGCACACAGGCTTATGAAAGGGAGAAATTGAGCAAAAACCTCACACGGATAATGAAAAAAATCATTTATTATATAGGAGATTCCTATCAATTTTGTTCCTTGTTCCGGGGACTGTACCTGAATTACTTTTGTTCAGGAATATAGTAACTTTAATTACATTTCGAAAGATATAACTCAAAAATTGCACACGGGCTTATGAGTGGGATAAATTGAGCAAAAACATTACACGGATAATGAAAAAATCATTTATCAGGAGCTTCCTATCAATTTTGTTTTTAGTTCCAGGGACTGTAACTGAATTACCTTTGCAACAGATTGTATTAAATTTAATTACCTTTCGAACGATATAGCTCAAAAACTGCACACGGGCTTATGAGTAAGGGAAATTGTGCAAAAACCTTACACGGATAGTGAAAAAAATCATTTATTTGGTAATTCTTATCAATTTTGCTCTTTGTTCCGGGTACTGTACCTGAATTACCTTTGCACATAATTGTAGTAAACTTAATTACCTTTCGACCATATAGCTCAAAATTGGACACGGGCTTATGAGTGGGAGAAATTGAGCAAAAACCTTAAACGGACAATGAAAAAATCTTTTATCGGGAGTTTTCTATCAATTTTGTTCCTTGTTCAGGGGGCTGTACCTGAAATACCTTTGCACAGGATTGTAGTAAATTTAATTACCTTTCGAACGATATAGCTCAAAAATTGCACACGGGCTTATGAGTGGGAGAAATTGTGCAAAAACATTACACGGATAATGAAAAAATCATTTATCGGGAGCTTTCTATCAATTTTGTTTTTTGTTCCAGGGACTGTACCTGAATTACCTTTACAACAAGATTGAATTAAATTTAATTACCTTTCGAATGATATAGGTCAAAAACTGCACACGGGCTTATGAATGGGGGAAATTGCGCAAAAACCTTACACGGATAGTGCAAAAATCATTTATTTGGATATTTTTATCAATTTTGTTCTTTGTTCCGGGTACTGTACCTGAATTACCTTTGCACATAACCGAGGACTTTACCTGAATAACTTTTGCACAGTATTGTAGTAACTTTAATTACCTTTCGAACGATATATCTCAAAAATTGCTCACGGGCTTATGAGTGGGAGAAATTCTGCAAAAACCTGACATGGATAATTAAAAAATCATTTATCGGGAGTTTCCTATCAATTTTGTTCCT
>JAGFPH010002204.1:104310-123914 GCA_018207615.1 Philaenus spumarius
TTCTTTTGAATGGTATAACTCACAATATGTACTCGGACTTATGAGTGGGCGAAAATGAGTAATTAACGTACAAGAATAGTGAAAAAGTCAATTATCGGGATCTTTATATGAGTTTTGTTCCTTGTTCCGGGAGGTGTACCTAAAACACCTTTACACAGGATTATAGTACATTTAATTGTCTTTTGAATGGTAAAACTCACAATATGTACTCGGGCTTATGATTGGGCGAAAATGTGCAATTATCGTACACGAATAGTGAAAAATTCGATTTTTGGGACCTTTATATGAGTTTTGTTCCTTGTTCCGGGAGGTGTACCTAAAACACCTTTACACAGGATTATAGTAAATTTAATTGTCTTTTGAATGGTATAACTCACAATATGTACTCGGGCTTATGAGTGGGCGAAAATGCGCAATTAACGTACAAAAATAGCGAAAAAGTCGATTATTGGGATCTTTATATGAGTTTTGTTCCTTGTTCCAGGAGGTGTACCTAAAACACCTTTACACAAGGTTATAGTAAATTTAATTGCCTTTCGACTCATATAACTCTCAAATTGAACTTGGGCTTATGAGAGGGAGATATCATGCAATTTCCTCGCTCTAACTTTGCCATTTTGGGTTTACTACAAATAGGCCGCCATTTTGTTTCAATTCAAAAAATAAAAATATATGTACCTTTCAAATCCTACAAGGACCCTTTCACAAAAAATTCATCATTTTTGAAGCATATTTACTACCTTTTAGCAAGGTTGTTAAAAAACTACCCCTCAAATTCCTACCCAAAAACGAAAAAACTGTATAACTCCGCCATTTTGAAACGGATCGAAAAACAAAAAAAGTACCTTTTGAAGAATCGCACTAAGGCCCTTTGACCAAAAAATCAGAAATTTTGAAGCATTTTTACTACCCCTTAAATATCCGGGAATAAAACATATATATATATATATAAAGTAATGATTTTTGGGTATAGTCTCCAAATGGTCTGAAACGGATAGAAACCAAATTTTAGCCTTCTCCGACCAACCGTTTTCAAGTTGGGTCGAGTGTAATAGCTCTTATTTTCTTCGAAAATTCGGCTAAAAATAAAAGGAAATGAATCTCTATGTGTCGTGGAATCTCTTTCCCAAAATAGAAAAACAGGACACCATCGTATTACCATTATACAAAAATAATAAAACAAATGTTGAAAAAAATATAGGCCTAATTCAAATTTCTTACAAAACAACAAAAGAAAGCAAAACTGTTATTTTTTTACAATTTGAAAATAACAAAGGGTTGTAAATAAAAAAGAAATATGAAATATATAGCAGTACACAATTAGCCCTGAAGATGATGTGCAATATTGATGATGAAAATAAATAAAATACTCACGATGATTGAAAATACCTACTTACTGTACTCAGATTATTAGGTATGGAAATGAATATTTAAATAAAATAATTTATATATTCCAGTATTTCCTTCTTTTCATAAAAAGGTGAGGTTCAAGGCCCATTGAATTGATCGAAAATGTGCAAGTTAATTTTCGTCAACTGAATCAAAAGGTGAGAAGAAGGTCAACTGAAGAAGTTTGAGTTTGAACTTACAGTTAGCTGATCCGAATATTATATCAGAATGATATTAATAACAAAGCATCAACAAAACATTTTGTTTTTTTGTTTTTAAAGGCGAAAAACCTGGGTGGTTATCATCGCCTACCATCAACAAAACATAATCATATATTCTGTATAATTATGGTTTGAATAAAATATACATTCGTGGTGTGAATCAGGGAAAGGATGTGACATCACAGTGTTGTCATACAACTGCTGAATGGGAAACACATTTCTCATCATTGTCATAAAAGTTTGTATCCGCTACAGCATAGGAGCACCTCTAACACAAAAGTTTCTTTCGAAGTTTTAGCTGTGATAATGTAATACCAATGTTTTTGCCCAACAGATCCTGCAAAATCTGGAAAATTACATATTATTTATAGTTCTGTAAAAACATAGTTATGATATTCTTAACTAAAGCACATTTGACCCATTGAGGAAGAAGTTGATTCGGCCTCTAAGACTAGTGGCAGCAATCAAATTTGCCAAAAATGCATGGGTTTTGTTTAACTTTTGTAAGTTTATTTTGGTTTGTGATAGAGCAATGAAATTTTAAACAATATTTTTACAAAGTGTTTATGTATATTAAAACACCATTTTTTAAACCAAAATTCATAAATTTTTTTAGTTACAAAATGTTTACTTCACTTTTACGCCTTTTTTAAAAAGTTATTTTTGTTTCTATAGAAATAAAATATTTACCTCATATCTAAAAAATTGCAATCAAAACACTATTTTACGTGTTCATATAAATTTTAGTTAGGTACTGCGTCTATGAAATCTTGACAATAGTTTATAATAATTGATTTGAAAATAAGCACTAAATATTTTTTACGGTGTAATTGAACTGTATTTACATGTTCAAATCTTTTTATTTAGTAATTCACTAAGGTATGCCTAAAACAAATTTCAAGGTGCAAGGGCACTTTGCGTTGTACACAAACTTCTGGTTTCGGCTCTTTTATTGTGGGATTTGCAGATTATCACTTTCATTTGAATCAAATTCACAATCACTATATAAATACTTACCAACTTCAGAATTACACAAGTTTTTACAATCCATTATCACAAGAAATGGAAACAAACTGAGCAGTATTGACTAGCAGCTGACATGCAAATAAGCAATAAAACACATAAAAATCAGTTGTTTCAACCAAAGACAAAATAAGGTTGAGCAAACAGTACTGTATCTATTGAAATTTCGTCTAACTAAATGAATAGTACAAATTAAACAAATAAAAGAGCACTGTGGCGACAAAATCACACTGATTTAAATAAAATGTATAGATATGGATGTATTTAAATGGATAAAATGAAGATATATCTTTTAAACAGTGAAAGATGGTGTTGAAAAATTTGCCTGATACTACTTAGAGTGTTAAGGTTTTGAAGAAAGACAATCTTTTGCAGTAAGTTCTATGGTGCGACTTCCACAAATCTTTTATGCAGTTTTTTGTTTCGTGGTCCCTATACTCCAAGATTATAGTCTTCTAAAAAGTTATACAGTACATGTACATAATTTTTTTATGGAAACAATAACTGCCGTAAATTTCCACAAATTACTTCCATACTGATACATCTAATACAGAGGTAGGTAAGAAAATGGTTAAATTTATTTATAAACTGAAAAATTGCAATAATTTCTTTAATTTGGAAAAAATGGCATGGTTTGTAGTTATTATACCGCCTAAGAAAAGTACCAAAAATGTATTTGAAAGTGTTTTTTAATAACACCATTAACCCTAGAATGAACGGCTGGACTTGTCAGACCGAAGAATAAAATTTTTTTACAAAATTTCCAATTATTTTTATTGATCCAAACATGTTTTTTTTTAATTTTTATCAAACAGGAATGTTTTTGCTTTCAGTAATATATAACAATAACAAAATAATATTGCTCACAAACAATGATATTACTAAAATGGTCTTACAATTTTAAACAAAAAATTACATTGATTCCCTTTAAAATTTATTTTACATACTATATACAAGAATGATGTTAAGGGGAAAATATTAATTCGTTAAAAAAATTTTTTAATGTTTTTGAAGAGGTCAAAAAAGTGACGTGAACGGATGGGCTGGATCGGACAGGCCCAGAAGATATTTAAACATGTGACAACTGATAACTGAGAGTTGAGTTAACACCAGAGCATTCTGTGGACATTATGATAACATGTAAATTATTGTAATGTAATTATAATTCTTGTTTGTAAGGTTTTGTGTGTTGTCCTCTACCTTTCAAATTCGGTCAAAATTATAATTTTATAAAAATGCTCTGATTGGTTAGTTGAGTTATGAGCGGCGGGAGGAGGAGGATGGGCACCAGGAAGTGGTTTTGCTTACACTTGAAAAAATATCTAGGGCTGCCCCTGTGAGCACGATATTAATTTCAGTAAACGTAAAACCATTACAGAATCATACTTTTGTGCCTGTATTTTAAAGACACCCTGTATTTGTTATATTGTGTTAAGAAACGAGAGTAATGTCAACTCTTGGTGGAATGAATCATTAAGTAATTTATAGAAGTGGTGTGCATTCACGTGCTAGAGAAGCCATAGTAGCTAGGATAATAATGCAATAAGCCTGAAGGGGTTTCAACCCCTCGTTCACTTATCTAGTTTGGATATGGATGTCACCAACCATGGTAAGAATTACTTTACCACATTTATTTTATTAAATATTTAATTGTAAGCTAGATATATGTAGATAGTGATTAAAACTGCTTATTTTGTTCAAATTTAAAAGATTTATTTTTAAAAGTTTTCCAAAAAGTACAATCAAATACAAAGAAATCAGAGAAGTTTGTATTTAACTCTAGCACTAAGGGTTCCACATCACAATGATATTAAAAACATCATCACCCATTATATTATACTCAATAAACTGAACTTATTAATAATAATAACAATGGCAAAAAGAAATTATACTTTAGTGGATAGAACCATTGAAAGAAGTTGATAGCTCCCAACACACATTCATTATTACCATACACCACATAAATAAAAAACATATTTTCTATAACTTTACACAAAATTTTAGATTAAGTCAAGTATACTTTTTCTGAAAAGTACATGAGTACCTAAAACAAAGGATTAGGTTCAGTATTTTTTGGAAAAAAAGTAGGCAATAAGTTTTTAGCAACTTTAAAATTGCGAAAAATTACATCAATTTCACTAATAAATACCCTACTTTATAATATAATTAAGTATTTATTTTTTGGGGTACCAAACTTTGGTCCTCAAAAATTCATAGGGAAAATAATCCAAGGGACTAAATATGGCAAATAGGGTGCGTGAGGAAGCAATTCGAACTATAACTCATACCTTTTAGCCACCGTGAAATGGTATATTGTCTTGATAAAACAACACTTCCATTTCCCCAAATTGCGCCAGTTTTTCTTGATTTCATCACTCAAACACTGCAATAAGTTCCCGTAATACTCACCATTCATTATATTTCCTTTTTGAAGATAATCAATGAAAATTATTCCAAGTGCATCCGAAAAAACTGATGCCATGACTTTGCCAGCAGGTCTTTGCCTTATTTGAATTCAATTCTTCCCTTTCAATCCATTGTTTTGAATGTTCCTTCGTGAAGTGATTGACCCATGTTTCATCCATGATTGTGAATCGACGCAAATACCCGGCTTTATTGCAGGAAATCATCTTGAAAGACTCGATTGAAACTCGTCATGGACTTGTTTTTGTTCCATTGTAAGCAAACTTGGCATCTTGCGCACATCTTTCTCATGTCCAAATTTTGAGTCAATATGTGATGCACAGCACTATTTTAAATGCCTACCATGTCTGCTAGCTCATACACTTTCAATCAATGGTCATCATATACCATTTTGTTGATTTTCTTCATTAACTCATTTGGACCACTAGGATATTTGTCTTGGCAACTCGTACGGCTATATATAAACTCTGCCACCCAATATTTTACTAATGTAAACAAAGGAACAGACTCCCTCAGAGTAGAATCTAGCTCAGCTTTGATGTTGTTTGGACCTTTCAAATAAAAGTAGTGATGACTAATTTTTTTCCATATTTTACTGAGAGCGTTCACTATTGAAGGCTGTCAAACAAAAGTACTAAATAACGTAGCATTTTCTTTTTAAACTTAAACTTTATAAGGTCGGCAAATTCGACCATAGTAAATTTTTTCAAACAACAACCTCCATCTATATGTCAGGTCGGGTACTTCTGGGACTACTCATACACACCTAACAGACAGATCAGCATTAATTAGTGCTTTTTAGTATGTTTTTAGTTTTTATTTATGACTAGGGGAGACCTCTGCGTGCTACGCACTTCAACCCCGTTTACTAATTAATAACTTATTTTGTATAATTTATAACAGCAGTTATAATAAAGGCTAAAAGAACCAGCAAGGATCAGGTCTACTCTTTAACAAAAACCTAACCTAAAAAGTTAGAAATACAAATAATTGTTAAAATTTTTTAAATCAACTGTTAATGAATGTATTACAGCAAACAGCTGGTTATTACACCAACACTAAACATAATACAATTAATTATTTATTATAGAGCACCCATTGCCGTAAAATAATTAGTACAGTTTCTGTTATTTTTATGTCCAACAGGTGGCGCTGTTTTTCAAAAAGTACAGTAGAGCGTCGAAAATGCGAACTAATTGGGACCGAGGGGGGTTCGGATTATCAATTTGTTCAGATTTTTGAAAACAACAAAGAAAATGCCATTTAAGTTCAAATATATGCCCTTTAATCGATTAAAGTGGTTAAACAGTACAAGCAGAAATGAAATTACAATATAGTATGTAAGACTATTTACATATTATGATTTAGAAGAACCTGCACGTACACAGTAGGGCCAACATGATTACACTTATAACTCTCAATTACAGTACAGTACATAATTAAAAGTTCACTTGTACATTAAAGTTAACACAAACGAAAAATAAAAAAATACTGTATAGTACACTACTGTATGTACGACAGACACATTGTTATAATGATTACACAAAGAGAAATGAATGAACTTTCTGTATGTTTACTGCTAGCGCTAAAGCAGCTTATTAGCGTGACAGTGATACTGACAGCCAGTCTGTTGTGAGTGCGTGTGAGAGCAGGTATTAAGAAGTGTTTATAAAGAGATAATAATATCATACTGCAATGAAGATTTTTGTGAAATTTTTAACGACGCAATAATAGGAATTTGCGAAAACGAAAACGAAATTTTTGCAGGGGCTGCCTCAGAACGCGTTCGGATTTTTGACGTTTCGGATTATTGACGTTCGGATTATCGACGCTCTACTGTATATAAAAACTCTTGTATTTGAATGAGACTTTGTGTCAAAATTTCAAAGCAATCGGTGAAGAACTATCGAAGATTTTAGATTTTGAACAAACGAACATTTACATTTTTATTTATATAGATGTTGTAAATAATAATCAACACTTAATTGTTAAATTATTTACCTACAATAATAAATAGACCTCATTGATTCGGACCTATGAATCCAGGTGGGCCAATAATTAATACAATAATCAATTATATAATAAATGTAAGCATGGTTTGTATGGCACTAAAACTCAACAACCCAACTGCCTTCAAGTTAAAAACTGAAATCTTCACAGATGGGAGGTGGAAGGTTACTCTACCCATATAATCTTCATGGCTGCGGGAGTGGGGTGTGGAGTAATAGCGACAAATTACGCTTACATTTATTATATTAAAAAGCTTGGTTTGTGTATGCCATTATAACTCCGCAACCCCCCTCCACTGCCCCATGGGACAATAGTTAAGTTATGTGTAATAATTGGTTTGTTCAACCCTGCATTCCATATTAACACAGTAAACACAACAATATTGTATGTACATATTATGCTGTTATTATCTTTAACTTAGCTATTATCCGTCATCGGATTGTTCTGACATTTACACATTTATCGGATAGGGAATCAAAAGGGCTACAAAAAAGGTGTCTTGACTTTTTTGTTTAAATGTACGATTTTTGAGTAATTTAGTTTGAAATTTTCAATCAGCTGCCATTTTGAAACGCAAGATTGGATATAATCACTTACTTTTTTGAGATAGATCATTGTTAGGTTAATCTTCATGCTTAGTTTGAACTCAATCAGTCAAACATTTCTCTATATATGAATTATTTTGTAAAAAAAACAAAATGACGGATATCTGGAAAATGAAGTGTTTTCTGGCCTATGTTTATATGAACTGTTTTTCTTATTTTTAGCTATAAAATGAGCTACCGAGACATTGCCGTATAGTTCTGAATCACTCTGCATTTCTTTAATAAATATACGCTTGTTCATTTATATTTATACCTTAACCCTCCCAGTGGCAGACTGCCCAAAGTGACGTTCTCTCAGGCGCAAGATGCAGCTATTTCGACAATTAGCGAGAATTTGCATACATTTGCATTTTTGATTAATTAATTCACTTAGAATTATCCAATCGTAATAAAACCGGCACCGTTGGAAAGAAAATGAATTAAACTTTAACTTTTGTATTTAAAACTTTTTCGTAAAACGTATTTTTACATACGTAATCATCGTTTCAAAATTGTAGAATGTCAAACAGCTGTTTTCCGTGCGATATCACGATGTTAAAAACGTAAAATATCATCATTTTCAACCGTCTGCAACTCCTCACAGTTTTGTTAATTTGTCAATTTTCTTTCATGAAGCCGTAGTCTAGTGGATAACGAGGTGTCTTTCTGATCAAGAGATGCCGAGTTCGAATCTAGGATAGGGAGACCAGATATCTAATCATATCTGTGGTTTGAGGGTAGGAGGGCGGAATTAAAGCAAACGGTGGTTGGCTCGCTTCCAAGCTGACGGGATATGACTAGATATCTGGTCTCCGGCTGGGGCTGTTTTGCATAATTTTACTAAGGTAAAATATATATATATGTATATTTACTAAAAAAAACCAGTAAAAAATAAAATATAAATTTTTAGTAAACAACCTTGCATTAGTTAGTCAAAAAATGTAATTTAATAATAAATTTGTGTCTTAATATAATGTTTTTTTTAACCTACAGTCAATTCTGATTAGAAAAATAACATTTTATACTGTAGAAATAAAAACTGTGTGAAAACACCCAGGAAAATCGTTTTTTTACAAAAATATTTCTCCAAAATTATACAACTTTGTTTATAGGATTTTTGGTAAAAATCGTGGAAAGTTTATACATTTTTGTTCGTTCTATTGTATCTGATTAGAAAATGTAAGGTTTTTTGTAATTTCCAATTGGTATAATAAAATTCCATTTTGGAGGAAAAAATATATAGGAATATTCGTTTTGAAAATAGACCTATTTTTGTAGCGTTTTTGTAGTTGGAACATAAAAATTGCTATTTTCAACTGAAAATTTTTGAAATTGTAATATATTTTTACACATTTATATTTAGAACTAAATTACAAAACTTTTTTATATTTTGAATAAAATTACAAAAAATTTTTACTATTTTTTATTTAGGCATTAATTTGGTTTTTTCCTTTCCGTTTCTGAACATTTTTTGCTTTCTAAGCTAATAACTTTTACAATTTCAAAAGAAACTAATTTTTAGTGGCATATTTGAATTCTTTGAAGTTTCTTCTACAAAAAAGCTGCGGAACACCTTTGGATTGGGGTTCATTTACTATTTTTGGCGAATTTTTAAAAATATGCTTGCAAAACGCTAAAAACAGGCTTTTCAATTTTAGCTTTAACCATGCCACTTGGAGGGTTAACAATGTATATATTAATAATACCAACTGCATTTGTTTTACACACCATGAAACTATGTTTTTCCTCTCTTTAATGATTTTCGGACCCAAAACACAGCATACATCAGTGATTAATCATTTATGTGCTTCCTGCAGATTGTACAAATAAACCGGATAGTTCTAGGTTTCTTAGGAGGATATAAGACACAAATTAATTTGTCAATGCTTCTTGTTTATTATCTGATTTGAGAGTCGAGGACCAACATCACCAATAATTTGTTTTAGAGATCTTATTACGTTGTATTTATTTATTAGTCTATTTTTCACATTACAATCCATAATAAATTACACAAAAATGCAATCAAGGTAAAAAACTAAATTACTGTATAATGTTTTACATAGTAATTTACCTAAACGTTTAGTGTAAATAATTCAAAACACTAAAAATAACTACCATAGTATAAATAAGACAAACACAAACTAATAAGACAGATACTATTCACGCAATTACGCAAATAACCTAGCAGAACATGAGGGTAAAACAATACAAACAAGCTATTGATGATTCAATTATTCTTCCAATCATGGCCGAGAAACTCTTCTACTCGGTGGAAATCCCAGAAAGTAAACTTTATCAGGATGTATTTATAGGTTTTTCTGACACAAATTTGTTTGTTAAAATGACAATATAAGTTATAATGAAGAATATTTCTCTTCCTGCTAGTATATCCTGCTGTTGCCTTTTGACACGTATGCAATAATATTCGTAGTAGTAATAACATCTTTGACTCCAAAGATACAATGGAAAGGTTACTACTAACAACCCTTAATAATTTAAATTACAGAAGATTAGCCTACAGGTCATAAGCAGTAAACAGTTTGTAATGTACTTATGATGGAAAAAGTAACAAGAATAGTAATATGCAGTCTGAGGATCGATGGAGGATATACTCACTAGAATTAATTAAAGAAGGAAAATCTGTATTGACTTTTGACTGGGGAGAGAAAGATAATGTTGAAGTGTCATACTTCACTCTGTCCAATTCTTTCACAGATTGTTTTTTTGTAAGGAACGTTACCTGACAAAATATGGGGTGCCAATAAAGAAATAGACAGTAGTCTTAAGAAGAATTCGAATATATTGCTTCTTTCCAAATGAACCATAATGAAACGGTTTCTGGTTAAAGAACACCCAGTGTTTTTGTTCTTACTTCTTGACACAGACTTCTAGGGTTAGGCCACTCTTTTGGCCCAAAGACCCCACTATTCCGCTGCAGAAAGTGCATTTTTTTATACGATGTCCTCCAAACTATCATTTCTTCAATCAAAGATCTTAGAATTTCTCTTTGTAGATTTTGTAAGGAACAAAGATCCAACTAAAGTGTTACCTCATCTATCTTATAGGTTAAAGTTTAGAAATAGAGTGCTCTGTTTACAGACAATTCTAGCAATTGCTTTTGGATTGTGATTCAAGAATGGGTCAGCATTCTCCTTCTGAAGTCGAAAAGCAGTCTAAACTGTTGCAGCTTCATTATTATGATCGGTGTACATTTCACTTGCTGTAGCTCTCTTATACCTACTATTTAAGTTGTTTTTTTATTTCTAATTAAGTTAAAGTTAAAGGGTATAATTTGACTGAATAAAATCTTCATCAAAATCTATTAATATTCCATTGGTGATAGAATGGTGTAGTTTTATATAGTGCCCACAAACAAATTAAATTATTATAAATTATTACCTTCAATTAAACCCACAACAAATATTTAATATGTGCATAGTACAAAATAAATAGAATATCTATATCTATACTAATATTATAAAAAGGTAAAATTTGTTTGTTTGTATGTAGAGGCTAATCTCTGGAACTACTGAACCGTTTGAAAAATTATTGTACAAATAAAAAGCTACACCATCCCTGAGTAACATAGGCTAGAATTCATTTGATTTAAGGGTTGAAACAACCCTTAAAACAATAAATATAAATTATTATACTTTCCTTAAAGATAGAGAGCTGAAATTTTGTACATTTCTTTCTTTCAATGTATATAAAAAAGTAAACCAGAATTGCATTTTGTCATGTGCTGCTAAGGGGTAAAAATGTGATAAGCCCTAAAACAAAAAAAATTAATTGTTATATTTTAGTTACAGCCAGAGAGCTGAAATTTTTTACATTTATTTCTTACACGATACATAGGAAAAGTAAAACATAAGGTGGACGGGAGGGGGACTGGATGCGCTTCAAAACATGAAAACATTGATAGATTTGGACGAAACTCACTACGCAGCGGATTTTTGTGCCAGGAACCTCAGATCTTATGTCAAACTTAAAACACAATTATTGTACCCAATATTCATGTTATTTCTTTTTCTTTTTCGTGGGTACCTGCTAGTATACTATAAAAAAGCAGTACGCAAGTTTATTACTTTATAATAAAATTGGTTCTTAATAAAACCAGAATGTTCATCTTTTCCTCAACAGTTACAATAGTATGGCTGATGCTATGGTTCGAACGAATTTGTTGTCATGGAACTGGAACTATTCGAGAAGATGACATCTGCGGAACACATAATGGCCGACGATTATACCTTGAACAAGGAGAACGGGGGATTCTTACAGCTAGTAATGTTTCAGTGTCAGCAAGACTTCAAATGGTAGGTTGAATCAATGTATTTATTGTTTTCAGAAAAATTTATGAAATATAGTGCTTATTTTAAACTAATTTAGACTTACAAAAATCTGAATGAAAGTCACTCGTATTACATTCTTTATTGAAATTATTATGTTCAAAACTTTGTAAGTTTCTTATATTTATCACAATACGTTAAATAATTTTAAAAACAAGTTTACGTGATAAATTTTAAGATTTTTAATGAATTATGGCATGAATGATTTTCATAATGATTCTAAATGTTTTGTTCCAGATTTAAATATTCATAACTATTTTCTGAATGCTATTATTAGGTGTTTAAACTTTCTTTTAATTCTTCTCCATTACATCTTCAGCAATACAGTTTGTTGATGGTGCTAGATTCTTCCAACATACATCTCCATTCTGTTCTATCCTCTGCTACAGAACTAAGTATTTTTCAAGGTCCTCAAACCACAACTTTCATCATCTTTCTCTTATCTTCTTCCTCCTGGTCTTCTTATAACTCGCTTAGAAAATCCAACTAATCAAATGTTTAATTTTTTTCAGCCCAACTCTCTACAGTCCCATGAACAGTGCAGTTTGGAAGTTGTGACATGCCCGTCATGTGTCATCGTTGTGCATTTCCGCAGTCTGGCATTATCGCCGCAATGTGGAGGCAGTATGATGCACAGTCCTTGTCGTTGTGACTATCTCTGGCTCTCAGAACCACCATACGATGATGTTTCTGGAACACCTTTCTGTGGGCATTTCCCATCCCCAGGGAAACCACCCCTCTTCCGCTCCCAGACTCGAACCCTTGTATTTGCACTTCTTTACAGTCAATCACATAAGCACGCTTTTACACTGGAATATTCTTCTGAAAGTAAGTTGTAGTTTGAAAAAAATTAAAGTATTAAAATTGAAAAGTTGATAAAGTAAAACAAACTGTAGTTTAGATATAACTAGTTAGTGATTTTGTTATTACTTATTAAAAATTAAATTTAATAAATTTACCCTCTTTACATAGTTAGGTACTCATTCAAGCTTACTAACATATAATTTATATAATAATAATAGTACTAACGTATACTTTTAAAAATTTAATGTATACAACTTACCGTCTTCAGTAGTCACTTGTTGTGTAAAATGACGGCCATTTTGGATATTCAGCCATTATCAAGTTATTGGAGGACATCCTCCGTTTTCATGGAACATTTAACAAAAACACATTCACAAACATTTAAATAAATTATCCACAAAAACACATTTAATAAAACCATGACCGATTTGCCCACTGTCTTGCATGAACTATTGTTTATCTGTGAGAAGTATGGAAACTGGTTTGTCTTTAAGAAAGGTAGTGGGATAAGATCTATTATGTTTCTGTTATTATAGTTTCATACAATACGTTTTATTCAAAAAGTAATTTCTTATTAAGTATTCTGTCCGCATTAGTTTTGAACATTTTATATATTTTGTACTGTTCCAGCGCATTCATAAATTTTCCTGTTTTCCAATAGTGTAGTTTTTTTGAGGAATCATCAATTGCTGTGTAGTTATAGTTATTTAAAATAAGGCGTATAAAATGGTCACACATTAAGATAATAGATAAGCAATAGTTCAGTGCAAGACAGTGGGCCCACCAGATATGGTTTTATTAAATGTGTTTTCATGAATAATTAATTTAAATATTTGAGAACGTGTTTTTGTTAAGTGTTAAGTGTTCCATGACAACGGAGAATGTTCTCCAATAACTTGATATAGGATGAATAGCCAAATCGGCCTTCGTTTTACAATACGACAAGTGTCTACTGATGACTGTAAATTGTAACATTATATTAATTTATAGTAACAGTAGTCAGATTCACGACAAACAAAATAATCTTTTTTAAATTTACTATTCTTAAAGTTTATTAACCTTTTCGCTGCGTATTAAAATCCAAGCAGCTCCCTATATTTTGCAATTATGAGTGAAATTTTAAATTTTTTAATTAAGTTTTATTTTACTTAAATATCTCTTTATTACTATTTCTTGCATTAATATATACTACTATTTGCATTAAAAAAAAATTTTTTATGTGTGAAAAACATGATTTAAGCCCTAAAAACATGGAAATTTAATAAATTGTTAAATATTTTTAAGTACTCACATTAAATAATATTTACTATAAAAAACAATGTGAATATTAAATCTACAACAGTTTAATATTAAAACATGTATAAGATAACATTTATAAGCATAAATTAATAATTAATTGTGTAATATGTAGCAAAGATACAGTAACATAATTATAATTCTAGCCTAGCTAACACACAGAAATTACACTTTCTTGAAGTTGAAATAATGTCAATAAATTTTGTTTCTATAATGGAATATTGTAATAATAATTTTGTTATTGTGAATACTTTAAAATGTTTAAAAAGAGTATTTGTTTTATTTTAAATATTCATTCATTATAAAGTAGGTTAGAATTAATCACCAATACAGTACTTACATTATAAGAAAATAGGCCTCTTAAGCCAACACTAAATCACTTCAGAACTTTAATAATTATGTAAAACAAATATCCACGTGCAATATATACTAGAAATATAATTAAATATTATCATAAACACACACATAAAAGCAATGGAAATCATTACAACCACAATATAACCTTCACTAAACACCCGGTTGGAACGTCAAATTTCAACAAAAAACACGTGATACTACAAAGTTTCACTGGCTTAGAAACAGGGAGCAGCACCTACTTGAGGCTAAATAACATCATTTCTGTTCAGTTAGGACTATAATCGACTTACGCAGCCAAAGGAAAAGTTTTTATAACGTTGTGGACTGAAGTCGATTTACGCAGTGAACGGTAAAAATCTCAAATCGACTGTAGTCGATTTACGCAGCGAAAAGGTTAATAAGCCAGAAGTTTTTAAAATTAATTTTTTTGTACTTATTTACACAAACCAATTATTTTGCGTACAATACAGTGCTTTTGTATAAAAAGGAATGTTCAGGATATAATAATTTTAAAAAATTTCAAAAAGGCCTAGCCTACAATTTAATGAACTTAAAGAAGCAGGTGTTTGCTGAGCTTGTTTGAAACTCGACGCCCTCGGTTCAATCTGGGGAATACCATGTATGTTTGTGTAGTAGGTTTACTGGTGCCGAAACGCACCAGTAATTTATTTTTATTAATTACTTTACTTTTACTTTACTTTATATTTTTTTTTTTTACATTTTTTGTTTTAACGGTCCAGCTTACCATCCACTCCATCAATCACACTCATTCAACACTCGGTTCAGAATTTTACGTGCGCCAATCACCAATCAAAAAACCTCAAGATATCCCCGCACTACAGTGCGTTGCGACTATGCGAATGAACTACAGTAAAGTCTCCCACATTGTCCCTCAGTTCGGAATCGAAATGGGACAACTTGGGAGCACAGACCCCTTTTGCCAGCCTTTGATGTTCCCGAGCGCTGCAAACGACTACAAATAAGAGACCGATGATTCAAAGTTGAGACTTCCGAAAAGTTTAAAAACCAGCTATGAGCAAACTTTTATAACTTTTTCGGAATGAAAATGTTTATAACATATTGATGAGATTATTGTAATGAAAATAAGACCAAACGTGATATAATTTGGACCACATTTAGTGATTAATACTCATGATTAATTAATTAAAAAATAAATATCCCAAATGAGAGCACAACACGGAATACATAATGATAAACGCCATCACAAATACAAAGGCAAAAGGCGCCCTGAAAGAGGAAAATATTTAAACGTAGGTACCTGAAAAACGGTCGCACGACGATTTAACATGTTGCCAGGTACATGCCAGGACTGTCCCTGGGTACATGCTACATCTCGCGTACTGTCAAAAACTAAAAAGTGGCTGGACGCTTTGAAGTTGACATTGTAATGTTGTTTAGTTTTGTGACTTTTGACTGTCATTAGAATAATTCACTAACACGCGCTTGTGTTGTGTGTTCTCTTGATAAGCTCGCGTTTGTTTAATTGTTTTTGTATAAGAAAAGGCATTTCTTGATTTTCATAAAATGTTTATAGATTTACAGTCTTTTACCGAGGAATTAAATTTTTGATAAATGCTATCGATTAAATAAGAGACATTTTGTTAAGTTTTTGCTTAAAATAGTATGTATTTCTAAAATTTGCTATGTGCTATATACATGTACAAAAATAGTTACATATACATGTGTACTTTTCTTATAAAAGTAAGCATATTATCTGCACCCTGAAACTCACCAAATATATGTAAAATAGGAGTTTTAGAAGTGATAATTTCAAAAAAATTCTGAACCCCCTTTCCGTCACTTCCGGTCAGTTCTGACAGTGTTTCAGTACTGGAAAAATTATAAGTAAATCCCTGGTAGTAGGAATGTAAAAAGTTTAAAAGTTTGTCAAGTGGCAAGTTAAATTATTATTGTTTTAACATATTTTATTTCTTTGAGGTGTACGACCAAACTACAAAAATATATGTTAAATTAAGTGTTGCGTAGATACACTTTGAGTGAACATAGATGGCTGGCCTGATGATGTTGCCTGTGGCAGTGAAACATGTAGCCACAATAATAATTAAAGTAAAACTAGAGACTACAGTTGACAATAAATAAATAATATATATATCAAAAGTTTATTTTAAATAATGTATAGCCCCCAACTATATCGTGGTGTTTTTTACCTTAAAACTATAAATAAATATGGAATGTGTATAAGCGGGCCTCAGGCCCAAGAAATGTAGCCCCAATGCTACTTTTGATACATACATGATTGGTTTTACTATAAAATAGGTAACTACTTTTTTGAAGTTTAATTCATAACACATCAACTGGTTGCCAACTATTTTTCCAACTAGTCTATCATACATGGATTTTATCCCCAAACGTTAGGCTTCACAGCTATTAATAAAAATTCTCTTTGTCCTTTGAAAATAATAGTAAAACATGAGAGGTCCAATAATTGAATGTCTATCAAAACTTGCTTAACCCTGCTATACGAGCTGTAGGAATAAAAACTATTTATGAAATAATATTTGAATTGTATTGATTAATTAATTTGTAGAGAACCGACAATACAAAAAGGGTTCACCAGTAGGAGACTCTGTCATGGCAGGAAACATTACCACCGGAGGATCTTTCAGTTCTCCTTTCTTCCCCGCACAATATCCTCGGGATCTTGGTTCAGAGTACATTATCAACTGTCAAGCGGATAACTCTTTAAACTGCAGAATCAGACTCATATTCAGTGACTTCCAACTTTCTGGAGTCTCAATTATGGAGGTTAGTAAAGTCTTAGTTATCCGACATGACGATATAACTGTGTTGAACAGTTAAAATGCTAAAATGTTGAGGGAAGATCGTAGGAACTGCATGTTTTCGCTATTGCTCTTTTAGAAAGAGAGGATTTAGCAGGCAAATTAACTTACAATATCTCACATTTTAAACAGAAATGCTAAAATATAATTCATTATTTATTTTACTTTTCATTCAATCGTTGAATTAGTTTACATTATATTTCATTCAAATCGTTGTTTGGTTTAAAACTTTGTTATAAAAAAAGTTATATTACTCGGTTGACAGGATGTTCCGATACAAAACAAATTTTTGTTTAACAATATTCTAAAACCAATTTTTGGACAAACATAAAAGTGGAAGTACGAATCTTTACAATACTGTAACTAATTGCAGTAATATACATTAGAAATATCCGTTTAGGTTTAAATTTAAAGTTATGAATTTGTTTTAATTTAAAATTTATAAAATATTTGAACTTACAAACAAATTTAAACTTTGTGAACTTGGGTAAGCGGAATTGGCTAAACAGCATTAATTTTTAGTACCGGTAACTAACCTTCAATAGACAAATGAAATATTCATCTTTGGAACATTATATTAGCCTAAAAGCTCCAACATTTTATGATATTTTACAGAAAATTGCTTTTGGTAAAATCAAATGTATACGAGGTTTGTTTAAAGAAAAGCTGATATTTTCTTACAATTTATATTAATTACCGGTACCCTACAGCTTATGGGTCCATCTCATTCAATGTAGTACTTCACTCATCTAACAATCAAATTATTCCAGAGGTATTTTCACATACTTTGTAGTCCTGGAAAACTTTTTTATCCTTCAATGCCAGTTATAAATTCTTCTTAGTGACATCAATGATGTCAAAACGGTGTCCTATTAGCGCTAGTTTTAATTTTAGAAGCAGTATAAAGTAGCAAAGAGCAAAATCAACAGAGTCGGGTGCTTGGGGGGTTGTGGTCTTCTGATTTATGGCACAAAACTCACAATTGTCAAGGCTGAATGAGTTGAATTGCACAACCATGGTCTTTCTGTAAATTATTTCACCCATTGTTTTAAAAATGCTATCTTTAAAAACATCACAGAACTAAAACGATTCGACCACACAGCTAAACCGCAGATGTGAGTTGAGGAAATTTCCAAAATTAAGTTTATAGGCCTATTTTTTAGGGTTTCAACTAACAATTTGGGAAATAGGTCTATTCACGGCAGTGCTGAAAAGCTGCAAAATGGTTCGCATATTGGGAGTATCTTCAATACACAAAGCATTGCATGCTTCGCACGCCATTCCGAATATTGGGAGTATCTTCAGCACACAAAACATTGCGTGCTTCGCAAGCCAAGCCCCGTGTTGGGAGTATATTCAATACACAATGCATTGCGTGCTTCGCACGCCAACCCTACGGCAGAATCCACCACATGGTTTTGAACCTTGTACTTCTATGGTATTTTATGTTTTGATCGATTTTGGGGAACCAAGCGAGCTATAAGGTCGAGTAAAAAAACAAAATGTGCACAATAACATCCTACATTTATATTTGCAGAAAAAACTCAAAAACAAATTCATTCTCGTAGGAAAAATCTCAAAAAATAGTCACTTCCGGTAAAAAAACGTGCTTCCGATTGTTGGATTTGTTGGTTAACAAACTCGTCCGAGCGACGTAGACAACCAACATGTGTACCAAATTTGAACCAAATCGGACTTAAAATGCGGCCGCTAGAGTATGAAAACATATATACATATATATATGATTTTTAATGACACCCCAAAACGTGTTCTGGGGACCATGATCGGTGCTCATTTGCTACTCCCCTCCTTGGGTCTTACCATAAGAGCCACTGCAATAGCTCATTTTTGCTATGGAAATTCGCTAATAAAATGCGAATAGCTACTTACGTATTAGTCAGAAAATCAATAATCATATAATACTGTACATACAATTACCGATAATTTTGTTAATATTGACAGTTATTTGATTTTAAACGAGTCCTTAAAAAAAAGCATTTTATTCTGTGAGACTTTGGACAATTATTTAACATTGTTTTAACAATTGTCTAATCCAATGCAGAAACTAATATGTGTTAGACTGTGGAAATACAGCAATTTTTGAACAGAAGATCCCAGGTTCAAATTTCGGCTAGAGACCAGGTAGATTTTCATATCTGTGGTTAGAGGGAAAAAGGGCAGAAGTTTCATTTCATTTCATTTATTTATCTTGTAGACAATACAATTAATTGCATAAAATATGTCACAGAACTCCATTTGTGATGGCACCAATACATATACCAAATAAATAACTTATTTACAAAATTTAAATAACATAAAATAGACACT
>JAGFPH010002204.1:123924-144065 GCA_018207615.1 Philaenus spumarius
AATAGATGCATTATAAATAGACACTTAGATAAAATATATAGATTAAAAATAGACCCTTAGATAAAATAGATGCATTAAAAATTAGACACTTAGATAAAATAGATAGATTTAAAATAGCAAGATCACGGCAATGACGGAAGCAGTCTACATAAAATTTTATTTTTCATAATACATAAATAACTTTTAACTCAAATTTATAAAATTACTTCTACAGACGTGTGGTTATGACTGCTTCAATAAGTCATGGATTACTCCACAAAATCCTGGTGCATAAACTTATCCACAGAATAAAATAACCCAGACAAGACAAGTTGTCTGAGGCTGTTTTTAAAAGATTTAGAATTTTGTAATTTTTTTTATCTTGTCTGGGAGTTTATTAAAAAATCTAGCACCTGCTTGTGAAAGAAGTTTACTATACAGATTTAACCTGTGCTGATTCACACGATATTCACAAGCATTTCTGGTGCTATAAGTGTGTACATCCTTGTTCAGCACATGTTCACACTTAAACTTAAAATATAAAATCACTTCCAGTATATAGATACAGTACTTGGAATTACTGTATAAGCATTCCCAGATCTTTAAAAGCATTTTTACAAGTTTGTAATTTTTTTAATCCTGCCACAAGCCTAATAGCTTTTTTTTGCAGAACAAACACTCTTTGCATATTTTGAACTGATGAATTTCCCAAAAGTAAAATTCTATAGTTCATGTGCGGATTCACAAGCCCATAGTAAGCCTTTAAAAGAATTGGAGTTTTGCAATACTGTTTTAAATTTTGCAGAGCAAATACTCCTGAACTACTTTTAGAACTGATGCTGTTTACATGCTCATTCCAAGTTAGCTTGTTATCTATAAGGAGACCCAAGAAATTTTCTGAATTTACTTCTTCAATTTCTTTTTCTCCTATGAAGACACTTGGCGATTGTAGCTTTCCTTTAAACTAAAATGTATGTAGGTAATTTGTCTTCTTAAGATTAATTTTCAAATGGTTTTCCGCCAGATACTGATCCGTGGCATTGACCTGTAAGAAGGCCTTCTGTTCTAAGAATTGCAAAGAGTTAGCTTTAAAAGTTAAAGTTGTAATATCAGCCAATTGAATCAATTATCCACCGTTATTGTTGATGACATATCGTTTATGTAAATTAAAAATAATATCAGACCAAGAACTGATCCCTGTGGGACACCTTGTTTTATCTTGGCCAGTTTTGACAGCCTTCCTGCAACGGTAACGCGTTGTGATCCATCATGTATATAAGATTCGAGCCAGATTAATGGCTGTCCTCGAATTCCATAATTTTTACATTTCATAAGAAGAAATTTGTGATCTACACAGTAAAATGCTTTCAAAAGGTCTAAGAAAATACTTAAACAATGGTTAAGCAGTGGTTGGCTCGCTTCTGAGATGACGCACATGATTAGTTACCTAATCTCTTTGGCTTGGGTTGTTTCGCATGGTGTTATTACAGTATTTATGTAGGCATATATTTACAATTTTTTTAATGAAATGTCAATAGTTTGAAGAATTATATGGTGCAAAAAATGGCAGATGTGTACATATACATCAAACTGGAATGAAACAAAAACCTGAATAGCAATTTTACTTTAATTGTTGTTTTAGCCTACTTTTATTTTATAACTTTATTAATAGGACAACATATATTATTATTATAGTTATATTCTATTGGAAAATTATCACAGTCTTTTGTGAAAGAAAATGTTGCAGTATTATAAAGAGCCCTTTCAAATAAATAATCTAACTAAAACAACCTATAGACTATTTTGAAAGAAATTGAGTACAATTGTTGGAGGGGTATAATCCTCCTCTCCTAAAAATACAATAAGAAAATATCTTTTGGATTCTGACTGTTGGAAGATTTGCGATTTACCCAGCTTCATAATTATGTTACATTTCAGGCTACATTTATCCATTATAAACCAGTAATCCTATAATTGCTCTTTTTTAAATTTTCTTCCAAAATTTGACTAAATTGAATAACATAAAGAGCTTGTTATTTAATGGGAGGGTAAAGTGACTTTTTGAGTGAAAGATGATCGAAGAAAACTGATGCCAGTTTAATGATATTTGTTGTGCAGCAAATGCTATTATTAATTACCATTATTTCATTATACTTCCTACCTTTCTTGTTTTTAGTTTTACGACTGGAATGGACACCGCTTAGAAGTAAGCAGTGGATCAATATTCCGCCCGCCAGTTATCATTACTACAGGACCATCACTGCTAATTAGATTTTATGCTAATGGTGGATCTGGCACAGGATTTAAAGTCTCTTATTCTTTTCTTACGGGTATGTATTAGGTTTATCCTTTCTTTTTGGTTCATTCATGGACAATTCATTAATTATAGAATTTGATTATAAGAAAATTTCAGTTTTGAGCATAAAGGCAGAGGCGGTTCTAGCCCGGGGAAGTATTTACTCGGGATTTTTTTTCAAGAAATTTTTATTAGGAGCTTAGTTTGGTGACAAAAAAAATATTTAATTTGTTTTGAGACTTAAGAGTTTTTATTCTGAAATAAAAAGTCAATGCAGAAACTCAGTCAGTTTTGATTGCCAATTGCCGATCCCCTAAACACGATTGAACTGATTGATGATAACAATTATTTGAATATTTTGGTTATTCCTTAAACGTCATCCGTACAGTCTTGTTTGCGGGTTTTGTTTTTTATTGTGGGGACTTGCGTAGAGGTGGGTGTGAAAAACTGTATCTATTAACAGTTTCGAAAAAATCTAACGGAACCGTACGACCAAAATAGTTTTGAAGTGGAATGTATCCCTTTTATTACCTGGTGAAGGTGTTAAATCATTTTTAATGTTTATTAGAAATTGTCATATTGAGATATCCTCTCAAGTTATGAGTATAAATTACATTCTTACATCATTTGAGCTAAACAAACGATAAGGTTATTTAAATAAATCAAACACTTTATCCAGAAACAAACATTGTTTTTTCCAACAACATAATGTTCACATTTTAATTGTGTTTGTTAAAGGTTTTCCTAAATTTTTAATGGTCTGTTATTTATATTTCTATATATTTCTATCCCCAGCTCTTGAAAATGGGTGCATTGATACCTGAAGCTATTATAAATACAGTAAATGTTTTTTTGTCGATTTTGGCCTTTCATTGAACCAATATAGGCCTAAATTTAAGACAAAATGATTTATTAGAAGTTTTAAGTAGTTTTAACCATAGGCCTATGTTTATAATAATATACAGGTTACTGTATTTCTTAAGGCAAATTGGGAAAACGTTCATTTAAAAAAAAAATTGTAAAATGAAGAAATCCTCAAAAAAGTTTAAAAAAATGAATTTTGTTTGAATAATTACATTTTTATTTGTCAAAAAACTATTATATTCTAAAAATTCATCAAAATTTAAAGTCAAATAGTTTAATTTGTAATATTTTCCTTTCTTTTATAAATATTAAGGTTTTTATGATTTAAGTGATTATTTGATTTTTAACCGAGATAGAATGAAATGGAGTTTTTGGAAAGTGGTTTTTCGTTTTAAATAACTAATCAATTTTGAGCCAGAAAGGTATATTCAAATAGAGTTTTGGGAGGTTGATTTTACAATCTTTCTGTGACTTTGAGGTATGCCATACCCCCCGGTCATTCGACCCTCTGTAGTGTCCTTGCTTCTCCCAGTTTTTCAGGTCTAGAACCGCCACTGCGTCAAGGGATTGTCAATTGCAGGCCTTTCATAAAACCGCTGTAATGTTGAAAGTATTTTTGATATGAATATGTTAATTTACCTAGGTAAAGAGAAGTGCTATGTTTCATCCGCTTTTTTAATTAAATATCTCTTTAGTTTTGAGGAGAA
The DNA here is from genome assembly GCA_018207615.1 of Philaenus spumarius. Classification (NCBI taxonomy): domain Eukaryota; kingdom Metazoa; phylum Arthropoda; class Insecta; order Hemiptera; family Aphrophoridae; genus Philaenus; species Philaenus spumarius. Next base: position 127,771 of record JAGFPH010002204.1, read on the forward strand.
ATGAAGGTTGAAAATACAACTTTTAAACTAGGTATGTACTAAGGATGAAGGTTTGTTCTTTAATAATGTGTTTTAACGCTGAAAACAGCTTTTGGGAAATTATCTGCAGAAAAGTTATATTTTCATTATTGTAAGTTTGGTGACTTATGTACCGGTATGTCAAAAGTTGCAGAATTTAATGTAGAATCAGAAAATGTTTCTACTTTTTTGAAAATCACTGTTATTTTTGGTGTATCTCGATTTCAATGAAACCAAAAATATATTATAAATAGAATTTTAGGTATTAAGCATATTGATATGTAAATTAAAATTTGAAGTGTCAAAAGGAGACTATTCTATACAAATATGGTTGTCTATACAAATTTGGCTGTCTCTATTCAGAATTTGTCCCACAATCACAATTTGTTTGTACGTTTTTTGATATCATTATTATTTTTCGAGAAATCAACAATTTTCTAAATTTAAGTTTAGGCATTTAAAATAATAGGTCAGCCTTTTTACATGTAGGCCTATGTCATTCGTTGTGGAATTGACTAACTCTTTTCCATAGCATATTCTTATATTAAATAAGTTTGTTATTCTCATAACAATTTACCTCCTTTTTTACGATTTTATTAAAATCAGTAAATATTTCTTTATCCTTATCTAAATTAAAAGCCGATATTTTTATGCCAATGTTGACTCTGGAAAATTGATCTTGTTTGATCCTAGGCAATCCTGTGTTTCCCAAGAAGCCCTACACATTGTCCATTCTGTAGACTGTTATACAAATATTTGACCACAATTTTTGTTAAATTCATTCCACTCTATCTTATTTTTGTCAATAACTATTACGTTAGTTATAATTCGTTAAATTACAGCTATTAAATTATTTTACAGTACTAATTGAATGATGTTAGAAAAATGTGTCAATCATTTTAAAGAACATGCACATTATAACATAGTGTACCAATAAAAATTATTAATTTACATTAATTACTGATTTCAGGTAATTTTGAAGAAAATGTAGAGCCCATTACAGGTAATTATCATAAATTAAAAATATTTTATTGAGTTAAGTTAACTTAACTATAAACCGGGTGAGTCAAAAGGTGCCTTACTTTAAGTTCAAAATCATATTACAGAGCGAAATATAATTTTTGCTAAATCAAATCACAGACTATAGAATTACTTGCATGTGTAGGCAACAGGTGACAAGAATCACATATGTTTAGAGGTTGATGAACAATACTGCAGGTTAAAGCAAAGCAGTACTACGGCGCACACAGCTAATATCATAATGATAATGTTGTGTGAGTTTACTACAGAGCACATCATGAGTTATGGACTACGGCCACCTAGATCATCAGATTTACCTTCCAATAACTTTTTTCTTTGGAGACATATGAAGGCTTTAAAAATAACCCTCACACAATCAACCAACTTAAGCACAACATTGAAGAGGAAATATCCCACATAAGTGCACCAACTTTCCAAAAAGTAGCAGCTCATTTGAAGAAACATGTTGAGGCATGCATAGCAGCAGATGGAGGACATGACAAGCACCTATTGCATGTGAAAAAAATGAATATACTATTTTTTTCTACAAAATTCAGTATTATACTAACAGAGATTTTTTAAACTTTGTTTATTATTGGATTGTGTTTATTTTTGCTCACCCCGTACATAGACTTAAGGTGAATGTAGTATTACCAGTGAAATGTTTTCTTTAATAACCAAACAGCAGTAATAATTCAATTATGAAAATTAAAGATAGTGTGAACACACATATATTTATGATTTGGGAAAACCCCTGCGTGCTCTGCACGCCAACCCCGTTGGAACTTTCTAAACACATAATCATGTTATGTTTTCTTTATAATAAAGGTGTAGGATTAATAATAACCCCAAAGCTAATATGGTAAATAAGGTTAACTGTTCAAATCAAATTATTTCTTATATTTTATAACAGCAGTTATAACGAAAGTTAAAAGAAAAAACAAGGCTCAGGTCTACGAGTTAATAAAAACCTAACCTAAAAGTTAGAAATACAAATAATTGTTCAAAGTTTCAAATCAGCTGTTAATGGAAATATTAGAGCAAACAGCTGTTTTGTCTGTTACTTAAACCTCTGCGTGCTCCGCACGCCAACCCCGTTGGAACCTTCTACACACATAATCACGTAATGTTTTTTTACAATAAAGGTGTAGTATGAATAATAACCCCAAAGCGAAGATGGTAACTAATGTTAAATGTCCAAATAAAATTATTTCGTGTATTTTATAATAGCAGTCATAATAAAGGTCAAAAAACCAGCAAGGCTCAGGTCTACACTTTACTAAAAACCTAACCTAAAAGTTAGAAATACAAATAATTGCTTAAAAGTTTGAAATCAACTGTTAATGGAAATATTGGAGCAAACAGCTGTTAATTGATTGTTATGGTAATAAATGTAAATACCGGTACATGTGTTGGTTCATCAGTCTAGGCCTAACCTAAGATTTTTTCCGATTAAATTTACAAATATTGAAATAAAAATGTTTTTATCAAAATGAATTATAGCCTATGTTGCTCAGGGATGTGAAGCTTTTTATTAGTAAAACTTTTTTTTCAATTGGTTCAGTAGTTCCAGAGATTACCCCCTACATACAAACAAACAAATTTTACCTCTTTATAATATTAGTATAGTCGAGATAAATTCCTATGAATTAATTTTTTTAAATTTAGGAGGACAAAAAAGTAGGAGTTAATACAAAAGTATTGAAACAAAATGAAGCAAAGTAAGTGCATCAGATTTTAATACAACTGTCTTACATATAAACTGATAAGTGATTGAAGTAGCAGTTAGTCAACATTGTTACATTGCCTAATGTTGACTGGGAGACTTTGTCGAGCCTACACTTAATTCAAAATCAATAGCCAGTAAACCATAAATTTTAAAATCACGCGATACATGTTTCTGCTAATATGAATAATACACAGTATATTAACAAACCATTTTGTGTCTCTGGGAGTATTTAGTCTGTTTTTAATCACACTAAAGTTCAACAAATAACTTTAGAAATGATGTTACAAATTTTTAAAAATACAATATTTTAAATTTGTGTGTAATTTGTTATTTAGTATGTGATGCTACTACTGATATTTGCTGTGGGTAATACATGTAAACTGGATGCAACAATGAACAAAGAACAGTAATTGCTATTAAGTTAGCAGAGCGTATGGGTATTTATTTACTGACTAGTGATCTTTAAAAAGGAATCGGTGACCAGGGCCGTAGTCAGTGAACAGGACTGGTTTTTGCCCGGGGCCCTGGGCCTCAGATGGCTTTAGAGGGGCCCGGCGACTATGAAAAAATCACTAAGCCTGCACATAAGAAAAGAAAGCTGATGATGTTTTAACGTTAGTTTTAGCAACGTTAGGTATAAAATGGTTTAACTATATTAATGACCACTAAAGAATACCGTTGCGTGGCGGCCAATAGGATGGGCGCACAGCGTTTCCATATCTACTAGTCTCGAACACTTCTGGTATTTACCGCTCGAGGCTTAAGCGCACAGTTTAAAGAATTATAAATACGTTGAGTCAGCCGCGTTTAGTTAGAAGCATGGGAAAGACGTGACACTAAGTCGATTGGAGCGTTCGATTGTACACACGTCCCTCAACGGTGTTCTCTCGTGGTCTTTACTGTAAGTTAAATTTCCTCTTAGTTTCAGTATATAACTTTCTAATTTAAATTTTCATTTTAACTGTAAATTTGGTACAAATAGAATTAAAGTATAGTGTAACTTAAATTTTTATGCTAAATTTTGTGCTGTTAATATTTTTAAAACACTGTAAACTTCAAAAAATATAATAACATGTTTATTAGAAAAAAATTGTTGTTGGATAATTTTATTCAAAAGTGTAATAAGAATTTACCAAACAGCTACTAAAACCAAACTAAATTAGTTAAACACCTGACTCCCTCAGTGTGATACATACATTGCGATTACTCGGTGACATAACATTCGAACTCTTTTCAATTTAAAACAATATAAAATCGGTTTTCTGTTCTAGAGAAATTTGGCTATTAGGTTTAATTTATTTTTAAAGTACAAATTCTTAATATATTCTAAACCAAATTTAATCTGGGCTTAAGACAAATATGGAATTTTATATATATCCTATCTTAAATAATATCTGTTAAAAAGTACTGTCATATGAATCAATTTGTATTCTTCTCTTACAATTGGCATTCCTCTTAATATAATTTAGCATTAATTTTGATTGACTTTTAATAAAACACACATGTATTTACTGGGACTTCCCAATCACTATTGAAATCATGGCAGTACAAAACAAGAAGTTAAATGACTGTTTACTGTTCTCACATAAAAATTGCAATAAAAGACGTTTTGTTTGTAGGTTTTATTAAATCTAACCTTAACGACAACAATATGCACTTAATTGACAAAATGTATCTTTCCTACAAAATTAAGGGTTTGATACTGTAGACATCTAATTTTAACAAACTTAATTTAGTTTATGTACATATAGTTTGTATACTATATTTTTTTAATTTTCAGATTGTGGAGGTTATGTTGAGAACTTGGGCGGTGCTATTACCATGATGAATATGGTCGATCGAGGAAGTCCGGTCAAACTATATGATTGTATATGGATAATAAGACCACCCAGTAATTATTATCATCTGAAAACTGATATCTATTTAAAGGTTTCGACATTCCTTGATATGGGTAAGTCCTGAAATATCAGTTTATCAAATTCAATTTAAAACTTTTCATACACAAATTATCTTCATAGATTATAAAATCTGTACCTTGTCTTACCTCTTCATTATAGATTAACTTTTTAGTGTTCAATATTACAAACATAAAACCTCATTATTTTTTTGTTTTCTGTAGGCCTACCTATTGATGGGTAGTACTTACCTAGTGATGAATTATACTGACTTGCCACTAACTACCAGAACATACGTGTGTTTAAATTAAAAATATGTAACACTTTTTAGTTTGAATGGTAGGTATTTAATATTTTATAATAGTTATTGCATACTGTGCAAGTCTAATAAGATAACAAAATATTTATAAGATCCATGGTCTATGGATTAGACTCTAACTAAAGCAACGGAGAGGAGAGCATTGAGAAAATTATATAGCCAGTTGACGGAAAATGAAGTGAAGAATATTATCACCATCAATTTTAACAACTTTATAAAGAGCCTAAATACTGTTAAATACAAGCAACTACAAAGGCTGCATTTAGGCGGGACATTATGTTGAGAATGGATGACTAACCAATTCAAGAGTGGATTCAAACTGCCAAAGATGAGATGTTTGGCCATTGTCGTGCCTTACTTTTGGGAATATGAAACTGGAGAGTACTCAGTAATTGGTGTAGAGTGATGGGTGTATGTATTTTGAATTATCAGTAGTTATTTATTAAGTTAAGTATAACCAGCAAGTTTATAAGATTCAAAATATTACTTATATTTTAGTTTGAATAACCTCATCCTGCTAGGTTTTATGTTTTATTTCATGAAACCATTTAGATTTTTCTAGAGGAAGAACTTCACTAAAGAATTCACTCTCAGATTTGTGAAACTTATAATTTGTAAAAATTTATAAAATGGCAGTTCAACGAAGAAAATCTGAATGTGTATAAAGATGCTAGGATTGTTCAGCTGTATATAATTAACACTGATTTAGTAAAGAACGTGAATGAGAAAATAAGTCAGAATCAATGGTTTACGATATCTTTACTTTTTAATGAGTTTCCTCAAATTAAAAGAAATCATAAATGCAACTGTGATCCTTATTTGATCAAAAACCATGTTCATGCAAAACTTTAAAAGAGTAAATATTGAAAGTTGTCCTTTATTTAAAAATGGCCATCATTATGTTAGATATAATAAAATAATCTCCATAGAATAAACTGGCAAGGTTTTTGAAAACCACCAGTCGGTGATAACTCAACCGATGCGGATAAGAAAAGGTAAAGTATGAGATTTTATCAGAGAGAGAAGGCGAGGTATGAACATATTAGTTGGTTTTGTCTTGATAGATTCTTTTGTAGTGAAATGCTACGTCTTGGTAAACTAGAAATGAGGTTGATGGTTGAGTTCCTGGATGAAGACCACTTCCTGAAAAGGCACCTTTATCTGATATGTGGATGATATGCATTTCCAAATTAGTCATCTTATCATTGTCTGCAATTTTATGGCCTGGCACCACCAACTCAACAATATCTGGAGCAAAACTTCTCTGAAGTCATTAATAAATTAAGATAACAACTTTGAGCTGAAGGGCTTTGCAAAAAGGTAGAGTTTGATTTAAACTGTTTATAGTTTATAGAGAACCTTACGGTTGCAGTGTTATCTGGCAGCTTGTTTTAAATCTAGTTAATAATAATACTTGTCAAATATTATTGTAAAAGACTCATAGCAAAGTATAATTTTCAGCAGGTAACACAGAACTTACAGTTCGCCAAGGACTTACATCTGAAGGTTCTGTCCTGGAAACTGTTAGACATCCAGTAGCACATCTTGGCATGACTCGGCCTAGACGAGAACATCTCCTGCCTTTAAATGTAGGCTTCTACGTCAGCCTGCGAGGTTCCTTTAGTTCTGCTTCACGGATAGCTATTGTTTACACCACATTTTCATATATGGGTATGATTTTAAAGATGATTTAAATCTTAGATTAAATTGATTGTGAATCCAACAACTTAAATAATAAAATACACAAATTTTTACAAAATTATGAATATGTTAAAGATATATTGAAAAAATACTGCCATCTTCAATGACAGCTAAAACTAGAAAACTTTTACTTGAATAGTGCATTTCCAAATCGTAAAGTGCCAAAAATAAAATTTTACAGAAAGAAGAAAAAACTATATTTCCCATACGAACAAGTTTATTTATAATTAAGGGAAAATTACATTAAATTCTTTTTAAGCTATAAAGTATATCTGTATAAGAATTTTCATAAGTTTTGGTGAAAAAATGTTTTAATTACTACTTCAAAACGTTGTAAATGTGATGCAAGACAGTGCAAGTCACCACTGGGAAAAGTTCATGGTCCTTCGTCACCTTCTGGAGCTACGTCAGGTGGAGTTCCTGAAAGCATCACTTGAAAGTACGATCTCACTTCAGGTTGTAGATAAAGCATCATTTTCCTAATGTCCAATTTTGTCTGTTCTGGCAAGACAAAATAAGTTTGGTTACAAGGCAAATTAATATTTTGAAAATCTGCCACATTCACACCATCTTTCAGGATTTATACACCTTCACTCCATTCTATCAATTCAGCAAAGCTCATAGCCATTTGTATTGTAACGAATCAATTGCTGTTAGTCTAAGTTGTGTTGAATATGAAATTCCCAGCTTCTTAGTGTAACAAGATGCCTGGGCTAAAATCGAAGAAGAACTCTTCTTCAATCACTCATGTAAATGGATTTTTACATGTTGCACTAGTAATTACTTTGGCAATATCCTTCACAGTGTGAGTCTTGCAAACTTCTTTGCGCTTTTCAATTAATATAAAATCTCTATCGCAGTTAATAAATGTAAGCCCTTTCACAGAAACTGTGCCCTTTTTGCTGCTAACCCTTTTAGGGATGGCTTATTTAACGCTCAAAGGAGTAATCACATCATATGACGTTCCTAGTTGTCATGTGAACAAGTTTCTATTACGACTCAAACAGTTGGTTATTTCACCACTAGAGTGTAGTTATGAACGGTAAAAGTGTCTTTGTAGTAATAGTTGCTACTTTATTCCTCTTGAATGAGCGGGCATGACATTGTGTACACGAAACTGCCACATCGCATTGTTTGCTTCTTTCTTCTGTCCCACGTGTTTCTCACTTTTTTGACTACTTTGATTGTAAGCTGCTTGTTTATTTATTATTGAATTTTTATAATAAATCAATAACTAAATTTGTCTAAGTGTTTGTATTTCTCATTGTTCCTAGTTTGTGAAACAAATCATGTCGTATAATGTGATTACTTTTACAAAACCCAACCTCAATTTTTCAATCATTTTAAAGTTGTAAATGTGTTAAAAATGGATATAGTAAACAATATTTAATAGTTATGATTTAAAAAAATTCTTACTCTGGAAGGATGTCAAAATGAGAGATCTTCCACTCCTATACGGGACAAATGAAATCACGTCATATGACGTGGTTACTCCTCAAAGGGTTAAGACCAGATACACCACCAACATAAATTGATTTTTGTTCTGGCCTGTACAGTTATCTGACTAGCAGATAAGATTCTTTTCTCTCTTAGGTTAGCCATTGTTAAATATTTATTAATACAAGATGAAATTTCTTGTGAACTTCTTCCTCCACAGTTTTTTTTTTTATATCATACCAGTTCCAATGACTCTGTTGTTGACACCCAAATTACAGCGGGGAACTTGTTATGGATAGTAATTCTCTGAGTAAAATTATTTGTGGGATATATATCTGTTGCTGTAAATCAACAGTTATGACATATGCATTTGAGGTTTTAGCATTGTTTTCATCACTATTCATTGACTTAATAGAGGACTCAGCTTTTGATTGTGCAATGCTTGATCAACTATAACTGATATCTCCTCCAGCCTTGATTTTCGCTGCAAAGGAGTGACAAGTTAAACAAGTATCAACTTTTGGTGATTGAAAGGAGAGATTAAATTTGGACAAAAATATCTCGTGTACCATTGTCTGCTGATTAGGGGCTTGCCTCTATGGTTAGGAGCATATTCAGCCAAAAATTGTGTATACATTCTGCTGACATTGAGATCAGGTGACAAAATTGTTAGCGGTTTTCTTTCTGAAGTATTGACTCTCGTAGGTTGGAAAGCTCTTATTATGCTCAAAAATATTCTCCATTCTATGTTGTCATAATTTTTTGTTTCACCTCTTTTCTTATCTGTACCTACCTTGTCATCTTTAAAGATATTTTCTCCAGTCAACTGCACTTGTCTAGGTGTAACTGCAAAGGTGTCGCAAAATGTTCTATGCATACTCTTACCTCAGAACCCCCATGAAGAAGCAAAACATTTGCTGGGGTGGTCATATTTTAAAAGTTGTGGATGGATGAGCCTTAGCAAGTAGTGTTGCTGCTTACTGTAGTTACTTAAGATCCAAAATTCTTCCATCAGTTGTTTTCTGTAGTCTAGACTTATTGCTTTGCTTGAAAACACACACTTCCATGTTACCTGAAACCTAATAAAAACAAGATGAAAAGATAGAACACATTTTCGAGACTTTTTCTCGTGTTTTTTTTAAATACTCAAAAATGTGACATTTTGTCATGCAAATCACATTGCTGTCATGCTAGAAAGCTCAAAAGCTTTTAAACTCTCTGCAATCAAATTATGAAGATTTTGGCACCACCAGAAGTTTTCTACGACATCTGTGAGTGCATATATCGTTTTCACAGACAGACACACAGATACAAAATTTATATTGCTTTTTATCGTGTTCAGAGGCCTCGAAAACATTGAAAAAAGTCATAAAAAGTGGGGGTAAATTTAAACAATTTGTGCAATATTTCAATACTTTGGCATTTTAATGCCGAAGTAAAATTAGTTTGTCTGACTCACAGTGACGTAACTTCGTATCTCCGTGGTTGCACATTGGTCGTTAACAACGTTTTAACTTGCACTGCTACTTCTAGTTCGATTTTCACTATAAGGTCAACACTATCCAGGTTGACACTATGCACTATCGAAGTGCATTCACATGTTATTTGCAACAAGTTTTGTATTAAAACTAATATTTTCATAATAAACCACCTTGAATTAGTTGTCTTCAGTCCGTATTGTAGATCTAGCTACAGGGCTGTTTCACCGAACACTGACGGCTTCATCAGGCTTGTACTAACACGTACACGAGTAACACACAACACTAACACACACAAAATCAGAGTAAAACTCATCGTTAATATAATTTAATAAAAATGTTTGTGACCACATTATTTAGGTCGTACTTGCCCAGCTGCAGGTAGGATACTAGATGATGTGGACATCGGTTATCAGTAAACGTTTACTTTAGTTTGGCGATTACGTCATATAGGATTGGAAGCCTGACGAAGCCGACAGTGTTCGGTGAAACAGCTCTGTAGCTAGATCTACAATTCAAACTGAACACAACTTATTCAAGGCAATTTATTACGATATATTAAACAGTTCAAGGCAACACATTATACTCTATAATATTTTCAATTTTTGGCATTGACGTTTGGAAATGACGATTCACTTATCTTAATGTTGTATATTTAATAATTTTGTAGTTTATTGTAGCTGTTACAGAGTTTATCAATAAAACATCTTTAACAAATAAATTTGTGAAAGGAAGTTATTAAACTTTTCTATTTGTTTTATTGCTGTAACTTGTACCTTTACAGACTTTATCACTATCTTTCGTTGTAGAATTTTGTTTTAAGTTGTTTGTGTTATTTTGGTATTGTTGAACAAGTAAGAAAGCATTTAAGATAGCCTACCTAATTTGAACAAATAGATTGTATATTTATTGGTTTTTTGTTGAAATAATTTATGTTCACTGATCAATGTGATGATCAAATCATTGCAATTATTAGAGTCGACTTAAACAAATTATTGTTTGAAAAAGTTTAGATTAATATTTAAATGAGCATACAAAATTCAGTTACATTTTAATCATTTAAAATGCAACCAATAAACATCATCCATAGTTTAAATGGGAACACTCATTTTGTGATACTTCATCTTAAAGGTTTCTTTGAAACGAGAAAAACGGCATACCTAAATACAAATTTTCTACAATACTTGTATCCAAAATGGCGGCTGATTGAAGTTTTGGTTTTCAAAGAAATAATTGGTATACATGTTTGATCAAAAATTTATTGAACAAATACCAAAATACATTGAAAAAACTCTGTTATTTATTTAGTAATTTGTTTATTAGATATTAATTGCAAAATTTAAGAGAATAAATTGTTCTTACAGCATTTTTGATTTGAAATGTATTGGAACTGACACGTAACAATTCATGAAATTTAGAAAATGCTATTAGAGTGACCCATTAATAATATAATTAAAATTAAAAGTTACAATTATTGAAATAAAATAAATAATAAAATTATTTTGATAATAAAAAAAAAAGTTCATTACAAAGACAACATTGAAAATATTGGGAAATAAAATAATTTATTATTGACAGCTAATCATTAATTGCTTATTATTAACAGCTGATTATACGACCTAATTCTGTCACCAAAGCCTCTCATCATTAAGGCTACGGCCACGCTAGGCGACCTGGTCACCGCGACCTGGTCGCTGCGACAAAGAAAAATAGTGGAGTGCATTGAATGATATAGATACGGCCACGCTAGGCGACCCGCGACCAGCGACAGCAAATAGAACGCGACCGAGAGCGTTTTCTGGTCGCGGCGACAAATACGCTCCCCATGTTATCTTATGGAGCCGGCCACGCTTGGCGACAGGTCGCTCCCCCACCCTTCTCTACTCTACCTGCTTTATGTGCGCTTTGATGCTAGTTCAGTGTTTTCAGAACCATGAATTTTGACAAATGAAGAGAAGAATAAAGAAGGAAAGTTATTATTATTATTTTATTACACAATCTTACAACGCAATTTTTTACTTATTAAATTCGCAAAGTAAAAAAGGAGAAATAGAATCAAAATTCATTAAACGTTCAAAGACCTATTTTAGGTGCTTTAGTGCTATCACTGAAGATTAAGAAATTATGAAAAAACGTTTTTCAATCATTTTAGAATGTCTGTAAGGTCATTTGTTTTGACAGGTTTTTTTTTTGTGGGCGTGCGCACAATAACTCACAAAATTTTCACAATAGCTCACAGGCGCGTTGGAGGCAGTCAAACACGTTTTACCGTAAATTTTATTCGTATATTTTTATAGGCCTAGTCGTTAAACGGTCTAAAAATTGGTACAGAAACTTCATTTTTGTATAGTATGTTTATAAATATGTTGTTTATATCTAGTATTAATTTTATTGAAATCTGGTCAATATTTTTAGAGAAAATGGGGGTTTACTTTTACTGAACACACGTTTTCAATATCTGAAAGTGTACGGTACATGTCGTCCGTAAAAACTGAATTTCTTTAAAATATTCAAGTGATTTTAATAAAATGTATAGGTACCTATAAACAATATTTGTATTAAAAAAACTATACAAAATGGAGTACCGTACCTATACAAAGTTTTTAACCGTTTAATGATTAGGCCTATAAAAAGTTACGAATAAAGTTTACGGCGGCGTATTTGATAGGTGACGGGCTCGTATAAGCAAAGGGCGGTGTATGAGTTAATTAGTATCCATTATTTAATAGAATTTTATTTGATTTAAGCAATTAAAAAAATAATAAACAAAATTAAGTACAGTACTTAGTGCTAAGACTAAAAGCTTTGACTTAATAACGAAAGCTAGAGCTAAGACTAAATGCCAAAAGCTTATGCTAGGTTTTTATTCAACATAAATAATGTACTCTTTTATTTTTTTAAAGCATTTTTAATAAGACAATTGAAGCAGGAAAACATGCAAATTATTCATAAGATATTCGGCAATCACTAGCGATCATATCCTCATTCAAAGAAGTCATATTTTATAATTGTGTTACCGCGACTGTCGCTAAGTGTGGCACCTACCCGCGACCAGGTCGCAGATAAAAATTTATCCGCGACAGGGTCGCGGCGACCAGGTCGCCTAGCGTGGCCGTAGCCTAAGAGTGTGGTCCTTTCCTGTTCAATAAGTGACATTGTTGTAATTATTATTGAAAAAAATAAACAAAACAAAATTAATCCTGTAACAACAATAGGAGGAGGTAATTGTACAGTATAGCTGCTGGTAAATTTTAGGTAGAGAATGACAAAAATACTTAGTCAAAAAATCTAAAGAATAACCACAAACGACTGTTACTGTAGGAATGGCATACTCAACACTAAATAATATTACACATCAATGCATTGTTGTAACAATGATCAGCAACTCAGAAATAAGTGAATAATCAGCTGTCAATAATAAATTATTTTATTTCATTACCAATATTTTCAATGTTGTCTTTGTAATGAACTTTTCTTTTTTTTTATATCAAAATAATTTTATTATTTATTTTATTTCAATAACTGTAACTTTTAATTTTATTATATTATTAATAGGTCACTTTAATAGCATTTTCTAAATTTCATGAATTGTTATGTGTTACTTCCAATACATTTCAAATCAAAAATGCTGTAAGAACAATTTATTCTCTTAAATTTGCAATTAATATCTAATAAACAAATTATTAAACAAATAACAGAGTTTTTCAATGTATTTTGGTATTTGTTCAATAAAATTTTGATCAAAATGTATACCAATTATTTCTTTGAAAACCAAAATTTCAATCAGCTGCCATTTTGGATACAAGTATCATAGAAATTTTTTATTTAGGTATGCCGTTTTTCTCGTTTCAAAGAGACCTTTAAGATGATGTATCACACAATGGGTGTTCCGATTTAAACTATTTGAGTTACAACCCCTTGGCCGCCCCCTGAGAAGGGGTTGAAATTCAGCTGTCTGAAAAAAAAGTATATTTTACGGTTGTAAAATATCATGTTTGGTTTTTAAATAAACATCAAATCTGTTTATTCATATAATTTTGTTTTAAATTATACAACTGAAAATCATCTATGTTTTATTAGATTGCTTCACAGGCTCGGATTTTCTGTGTCAAAACCATCGCTGTATCCCAGCTCAGCTGAACTGTGATGGGTTCGATCATTGCGGAGACAACAGTGACGAACCAGATACTTGCACCAGAGGTAAGAGCAATTTTATTGCTTCCCTTGACTGTTACATACATGTTACATTGCATTCTATACAAATAGTTTTATACAAATCTTCCTTCCGGGCAAGCTACATATGTATAAAACTGAGAAATTATTAAAAATTAAAAGACAAATGAACAAGACACTTTTTTAATTGTTTTAAATAAATGTATTTACTTACGTCTTACTAGTAATTAGGTCCTGATAGCTTAGTGTCTCACTATGTATCACGGCTAGCATCCAGAACTGTTGATTTTTCAATAAAAATTCTAATGTTGCAATAAGTTCTAGTTTCTTACTTAGTTTTTCTCTAGAGCTGTTTGGAAATTCACAATTCAAAATGATATGTTTTGTGGATGGTTTCACTTTCTTTTCCATAAGCAACACAAAGTGGTGAGTCGAAAGTGTTTTATCTGCTTGAGTTATCAAAAGTTCCATTCTAGCTTACAAGGAATTGGGCGTTCGCTGTTGAACTTCATGGAAGATCTGTTGGTGTTGGTTTGATCTTAAAAAAGAATTGGTCAGTTGTTGAAGCCAAAGTTTGGCATATTATCTTCACTCTATGGCTAGGCAGCTGCTCAGAGAATTTTTTGTTGACAGTACAGTGTAAACCACAGACTAACCCTAGCAGCATGCCTATCGTTTGATTTTCAGAGACATCGCAATCGCAAGGACTGTGGACCCACTGAAATTTGGTGCCTCTGTGTAAAAATTTTTCCAGAAGGTCACATATTTGTAAAATTTGAAAGACATAAGCATTGATTCAATGATCCTTTATCAGCGGCAACACAGTTTTGAGTCAGTTATGACACAGATTATTCATGCAGAAATCGTAGTACAATAGACAAGTGTCATGTTTGGCTATGCATTCTGTTTCTGCACTTGAGGTAATGCCACAAGGAAATTGATAATGTTGGTCCTGTTCCTGATCATAGGCAGCCACCGCCTTGTCTAGAGTCAATTTAACACGTATATCTTTGAAAATCAGTGTTTCATGATTCATCAGAGTTTTATACATTCACATGGAATCAATGTACATGAATTTTATGAGGAAATAAATTTAAAGTCACTCACAGGTTGCTACTTACACTCAGACACAATATTTTCTACTTGCTACAATCATTGGTAACTGCAAATTAATATGTTTTTCAACAAAGAATTTAATTTCTATAGTTCTATAACAGGTATTTTTTTTAAAGAGAATAGCTAACAGAAATTATTCCCAATGTATTAGTAAAAATAAAAAAAAAAAGTGGAGTATCATTTTAGTATAGAACAAAAACATTTACAATTTTGTAGAGTTATCCACTTCCCAGAGGTCTTGTCCTGGTTGAGGATTCACATAGTTTTGTAAACTATTTACACACGATTTTCTGTATATGTTTTAAAAAGTTTACTAATGTGTTTTCAAAAAATATAATACAGTATTTAAACTACTTTAGTTAAGATATTTTCTTTTGATCAATGTTAATAACTCAATTACATCACCAATTGCTTTGAAAAAATATATAAACCACATAATGTACATTTTTAGATAATAATGCTTCTTCTACAGAGGCCCACACTAATTTTTGCCCAGGTGAAACATTTTGCTGGTCTTCTTGAGGGTTACAAAAAAAAGTATAATTTAATACTTTTAAATGATTCAATATAACATTATGGAAGTTTGACTAAAACATCCAGGGAGGAGCAGATATTTCCTGTAGTTGGCCTGGCTCTCAAATGTGTTCACCGTCAATACTTTCAGAGAAATAAGGTAGTTAGGGAAACATTCAGGTTTCTTGGAAATGAAGGTGAACATGCAGAGTGGCAAAACGAATACCTTATGAAATAGATTTTCTAAGCATCCTATGAGTTTTTGTTTGAAAAGGGTCGGTCTTCCTAGTTATCTGTGATTTTGCCTGTTCCAGATTCACCAACTTGTCCCTGCCTTTCCAAACACCTACCAGCATACTTATACCTCCTTCTTTTTCTGGTATTCTCAGCATATGATCCCACCGTTTTTCTATTATTAACTCTTGTTCTACATTAATAATTGTATTTCCATTACCCTTCAGATTCATTTTCATTTCCTTTTATGCTGCCTTTAACTGGCTGAAAAAAGTCATTTCTAAAACATTATAGTTTTTTGTTTTACTTGTGGCCTCCAAAAGTTGCCTTAACTCTGTTGAACTTTGGTTGTAATTAGTTCAGAGTCTTTCCTTTGAAAAGTTTTCTGATATCTGTTACTTTGAATTTATGTAATATAACTAAAATACTGTAGTGGAAATGCAATATGTTTTAGGTTAAATACAATTGACATAATTTTGAATCTTATCAGGTATATTTGATTAAAAACAAATACTTTCAGAATGGGAAGCTGAGCCATTGGATCGCAGTTGGTATTCTCACACTCCCAATTACTACTTTCCCAAAATGGATCGTTACCCTGATTTGAAGACAGCCACACTTGTTTTTATTATCAGCAGCCTGGGTAAAATACATTTATTTTA
>JAGFPH010002204.1:144075-161245 GCA_018207615.1 Philaenus spumarius
ACGAGCAGAGTTTTTAGCTCAGACACAGTCCCAACGGATGTCTCTGTAATACTTGCATCATCAACACCAATCCACCTTGCTGATACACCTCCAGCAGAATGTTCTCAAGGTGAGAACAGTCTTATCAGTGTTGATTGTGCATCCTGTGATGAAGAGGCATGCACTTCTATATCCACAAGTGAAGTATCATCCCGCAACTTATTAATCAACAACACCGAACAAAATTTTGTTCGTAGATTTGAAAGGTCAGAAAGAAAACGTAAAGGTTATTCGTTGGATATAAATCAACTTACTCTGTTCGATCATAATTGTGAATGCAAAGGAGCTTGTGGGTGTGCTGTTAATGCATCTCGTTCTACTTCTGCGGTTGTAGCTCATCCTGCCACATGGTCGCCTGCCAGTTACAGTTTGCGTGCTCTTGATATGTACTTCTCCCAGTTAGAAATAGGTTCTCGCGGTCAGGGTCAACCGTCTCAGTTACGACTATGGAAATCAAAAGATGGAAATACTTTGTCACTAAGTGTTTCTTCGTCCGTGGACAATTTAAAAGATATTGTTTAGACATTTTTAAAGACTTAACATTTACTGAAATGAATCAGTAAAGTTGTAAAATCTTGATTGTTTAAGTTGTCAGTAATAAAAACAATAATATATATACATTTTGGCAAGGAAGTAATAAAATAAAGTATTTACTACCTACATAAAAGTCAAAAGAGAAATTTAGTGTCCCTAATGACCAAAAAATACAGTACAAAATTCAAATTGAGATCTGAAATTGGTAGTAGACATAGACCAACTTCGTATTTAAAATAATATGTATATTGTTGATAGTTGTTTATTGTGCATAAATAATATGTTAGGTTTTCCAGTAAACAATTAAATAAATCTTAATTCTGAAAGCTTATTGAAATTAAAATGTGGTAGAGTTTCCATCTTTTAATATCTTTTACTTTAGTTTCTGAACTATGTAGGCATATCAATAAAATAAACAAGTTTACCTTGTAATATTTTAAAATAATCCGCAAAGCTTTTATTTCGTTTTACTCGTACATCTTAAATTTTTCTTGTATCCCATATAATTTGCAAGCACAGGTTTCATTCACATTTATTTAAAGTATTTATTGTTTGAAATACTGTACATTAAGTAAATACTGTGTAAATTTATAAGTTTAGCGAACTGTGATAGTATATAATGTATGAAGAATGTAACATATTTTATTATTACCCTAGTCTAAGTTAGCTTTATTAAAAGCAACAAAACAAATTGTAGTTAAAAAAAACAAAATAAACATATTATATTGTTTTGGCTCACATTTATTTAGGTAAGATTGTTTTGAATGAATGTCATGTGTTTTATAGGGTTAGTTTTTTTTAGTATGGTAGAACAAAGTTAGCTTCGAGTAGTGGCGGCTCGCGTAAAGGCACTGTAGCAAACCTTTCTTTATACTTGTACAATTTGTCAGTACAAATAACCAGACCTGTTTATGTCTGGTGTCAGTAGCCATCTCCAGTTTATGAAAAAGATACAACAAAATTGTACGGCACAGTGCGCACCACTGTACCATTGTACTTAGGAAGCTACATGCGAAGCTGTGAAAAAGAGCACTGTCAGTCGCTCCCGTAGTGCCGACCCTGGTGTGCTGGTGGAAGTTAGCTTTTTTTACTTCGCGTTTGGTAATGAGGCTGTGATTTTTATTGTTATTGCTATAGAACAGGGTGATCAGATCATTTCCAGAGAAAACTGGGACACAACCAACCGGGCACCAAAAGACCCCCCTCCCCCTTAATGTATCCAGGTTTTTACAATATAAAATATTTGTACTTTTATATGAATTTATATTTTGTTAATACATTTTATAAGCCTGATTATAGCCTATTGATAAAAACGACAAACAGAAAATGTACTATGATTTACTTCTATATATGTTTAATTAGTTACATTTAATTTATACTATTTAAAAAAAAATATTATAGTAAAATAAAGTTTCTTACCTTATTTGTTAAAAAATTATTATAGTTTTAAAAATATTATAAACATGGAATTTTTAATAAAATAAAATTAACATAAGCTTTAAATATTACTGAGTGTTTGTAGATGGGGTTGATCGTTCTTGGGGAAAGGGAAATTTTTCACTACTTCCATCATTCTTGGTCATGTCTTTGTCCTTTTTGACGTGGTAATAAAATTCTACACAGTCGATTTTACAGAGGTGCAGGATTCTAAACCATTAAAGTTTGTTTCCACAAAATGCCACATATCTATTTTTATCGAGATCAAACATTTACAAACATTTAGTATTGAAACAAAATGCTAAATTTTCATCAGATGTTTCATTTTACCGTGTTGTATTTCATTTAATCAAGCGAAATAAAATGATATAGATTTTCATAAAATCTATTTAAAACTGAATTCCGGAACTTTTGAAGATCTTGAAACCACTTTTCAGGACTGTCCCAGTTTTTCAGGACATTTGCTCACCCTACTATAATAGAAGAAAGAATTTCATTATTAAATGAATAGGTCAAGCTTGTACTGTAACAACTTTGGTTAATGTAAGTAAAAAATGTTTGAGTTTGTACCTTTATGATTTTATCAAGTTTCTGAATAAATTTTCTTTTTACACTTGTTCGTTTCTTTCTACAGAATTTTAAAACTAAGGCTAAACATTTTCTAGTGCAATTCCTCACTAATTTTAGCTACGAGCCGCCTCTGAATTTTAGTAAATCTCACGCATTTTGAGTAAATGATGGAAGTTAAGTTACATGCAGCTACACTTGCCTCACTTCTATCTACCCACACTGTCATGTCGGTAGGCTACAGAACCTAGTCATCTGTGTATCCTAAGTTATTATAACCATCTGTCATCTGAGATGACTCTATTTATTTATAAGTCATGTACTGGATAAATAACAACACCTGGCAACGAGGATGGGTATGTTCCTATCTTTGTCAACAGGATGGTGTCTATCTTATTATTATACCACATTTTCAAGACATTACAAATAATAATATTTGTTTACCACTGTCACAAGAAGTTACATTCGTGTTGAATAGTTATGAACTATAATTGTTTCTAAAAATATTGTCTCAGGGTAATTTTAATAGTTGTCAATGCAAGTTAGAATGCTTTGGATAGCAGGGTAGATTTAATTATGAAGAAATTCTATTTTTATTTTCTCTTGTTGACTATTATAGTGTTCTAACTTATTCCTTCCTCATAAATACCCTCATGTTTAATATTGTTTAGAACGTACAGTAACTTCTTAAATGTGTGTTTATTACTTCAGTCGATTAATAGGTCCATGTAACTTCTCTGATGGTGTAGTACTATAATATTAAGTGCCAAGAAATTATTAACATTGTAAAAAAATAAATGTCTTTTATATCTCAAACCCATTTCCATATGATTTGAAATGGGATAATGAAGATTGGGCTATGTGTGTGTGTGTTTTTTTTTTTTTTTTTTTGTACTATTAGGGACTGATGGCTTATGAAATGATCCCTGATATATTATGTTCCTGCTGGTTATTATATAAGCCGAATTTTGGTATCATTACAATATAAATGATAAAGTAAAAATAATTCTGAGAAAAAATGTTTTATTTCAAGTTTCAAGGTAAACTTGTACCAAAACATGATTTATTTACGGCAATTATGAAATTTATATATGTTTTTTTTAATCAAATGTTTTTATTGATTTATTTCCATAAAGAAATAATTTGTTATAACTTAGAATTACCTTTTGTGTCACTTCCTCTGAACCATTGATCAATTATATTTCATCATTTGTAT
Organism: Philaenus spumarius; assembly: GCA_018207615.1. Classification (NCBI taxonomy): domain Eukaryota; kingdom Metazoa; phylum Arthropoda; class Insecta; order Hemiptera; family Aphrophoridae; genus Philaenus; species Philaenus spumarius. The sequence continues at coordinate 147,869 of JAGFPH010002204.1, forward strand.
ATTTTTATGTTATTAATATTATAACGAATCTACTGAATGCAAGCTGTAGGTTATACACGAAAGAAGTATAAAAGTCTGTGATAAAAGTTACCTTCCACATTTACAATATACCAGAAGCTGTAGTAAATATTCAAATGTATTAATTTTTCAGTTTTATATTTATAACAGTTTATAGATTTGATTATTTGAAATACCATAGATTATGTATGAAAACTAGTTTCTAATGGTGGATTGTTCATATTTTTGTAAAGTTGGGTTTTTCAAACATTTGCAATTGTTTTTCTAAACAAATAAAGCATATTTTTGTTGTTTCAAATGTATGCATCTGCTCTCATATCAAATGAACTCTTTTTATAGTTATTAATTTGTTTGCAAATTGTCATGAACCTTCAATACTATAGACTTTGATCAAATATGACCTACACAGTCATGAGTAAGATGTAGTTTGATCATATTTATCACTGAAATAAATATTTGTCGTACATCTAGAAAAAAGATTTTATATTTTAGTGAATTTAGCATGCAAGGAAGACCTTATGCCCCCTCCCACTGATTCAAATAGTTTCAGAAATAAATAACCCGTAATTGCATCAGTGACAAATATGAACAAATTCACCTTGATAAACATGAGTGTATTGTTAAAATTTCATAAAAGCCGTTAGCACCTAGAAAATATGATTTGTTCTTACAAGTCATATATGAAGTACAACATACAATCCCCACTTTGGGCACAACAGACTTTTTCAATGTTCCACTTTCGGGAGCCAACTTTATAACAGACACGCTAAACGTAGCACACATTTTTGGGAACGTCAATTTTTCAAAAGAGTTGCAAAATAAATTACAATCACCTACTGGAAGTATCAGGCTATCTCTTTTGTCTGGCTTAGGCAATGGAACTGGTTTTCGAATATTTAGTCATCTAAATAAATAGCCTGATTAAAAAACTTTCAAAATTACACTTCCAGTAATCAAAATTTACTTTAATTTTTAGTACGCTCAGCTCAGAAAACAAGAGATTAATTTTACTTTATATAAACCTCTGAGCCGTGAGTACAGTGGAACTAACCTTGTAACTTAATTTATTTGTGCATCAGATATTGCTACAATTAAACATTGTGATAATTCTTAAACTAATAGGAAATATTGTGATTGGATATTCAAACAATGGATAAGTTAAAATACAAAATCTTTTGTACTGAAAAATATCAAGAATTTATTCAAAATTCGATAAAAAAAATTAATCAAAATAAAAATGCTTTTCCTTTCTTTGGGATCTTCCAAACAATACAATTTATTTAATTTTATTTATGACTTTAAATAACAACACAAGAGATCAATTAATTGATTCACTATCCTGTCTAACCCAGTACATTTAAATGATTTTACTCAGGCAAATTTAATTTCGGGGAATAACGTAAGCTCGCTTTACACAGATCTTAGGGTACGCTCACCTTCGCCAACTTGACGGTGTTGATGACGTCAGTGTGACTGCAGGTTGAATAGTAACGTCGAGATGTTCTTGCAGCTTTCCGTTCTCGTGGCCGAAGCAGCGACCACAGAATTTAATAGACTGGACAAGTCGAACGCAAGAATGAAGCCAGTTTTAGAGTCAAATACTCACACAATTTGGCGGATGCAAGTCGGGAGCCGCCGCGCCGGCTGGCCGCCCGTACATATTGTCACATTACCCGCGTCACGAAGCTCGTGTTCTAACTGTTGTATGATAGAAACTACAATAGCTAATTTTTCAAAAAAAACACTTTTCGGAAAATAAAGCTTTTCAGTTACATTTCTCTCGCTTACATGAAGCACCTGCCCTAAAAACAATTTTTTTCTTGCAATCTAACTTTTTGATGTCATGAATTAAAAAATATAAAAAAGTTTGGACTTTATTCGATTTTTAAGTGCCAAACCATTTTTATTTTCAAATTGTGAACACACCATTAGCGTCCCACACTATTAAACTGTAAGTTTGTAAAATTTCAAAGATTTTCGAGCATTTTCAGCTATTGAAACCGCAGTGTAAATGAATAGGGCGCACTGAAAATGTCACTCCTCTCTAGGCCCGCTCGACGTTTCTATCCTCACACAAGATGGCCGATCTTCAATTCAAAAAATGTACAGGCTTCATGACCAGTCTATTTAATTCTGCGGTCGCTGGTCCGAAGTCGGTTACGGATGAAACTGCGTGCTGATTCCCAGTTATCGTGCAGATACTTTAAAGCTGTCTTCCTGATGATTTAAAGTTGCGGATTGGTGAATAAAGATGGTCTTGTGAAGTCCTAGGTTCGCTCGTTCGGTTTCCCTCGTAGTTAGAATCTCATGTCATCACAACTCGCCTGTTGATAGCCGGGAATCCAGAATGAAGCCAATTTGCTACTTCATTCGACTATGTCGGTTTCTCGTTTGTAACGATGTGTAATATTTCAATAAAACTTTCCTTGTAAAGCGTATTTATACTTTCAATGCCGAAACTGTTTAATACAATTGTAAAAGCATTATAGAAAATTTTAATGTTAGAATCTTTAACAAAATAACATCACCATGTTACTTGACAAATGGGAAATGTAGAATCTGATATTCTCTCCGAAAATTGAGAATTATTTTGATGAGACTGTTTTGAGAATGCAGAAAACGTCCGAATCTGATAGTATATAGATTTTGGTATTATATCAAAGCCCACTAAAGAATACCGTTGAGGGACAGGCTTGTGTACACCGAGACCTTGAACGCTCCAATCGCCGTAGTGCGACGTTGTCACGTTCTTCTCGCGCTTCTAACTGACTGCGGCTGACTCAACGCATTTAAAATTCTTTAAACTGTGCGATCAAGACTCGAGCGGTAAATACCAGGGGTGTTCGAGGCTAGTAGATATGGCAACGCTGCGCGCCCATCCTATTGGAAGCCTCGCAACGGTATACTTCAGTGGGCTTTGATATAGGACACTAAAGTAAAGACCTCGAAAGGATACCGTTGAGGGACGGGCTTGTGTACACCGAGACCTTGAACGCTCCAATCGCCTTAGGCCAGCCATACACGTTACGGTATACCGGAGAGGTATACCTGTACAGGTGACCTGTACAGGTAAACCGGAGCGTGTGTGCCAACCACTTCAGGCAAACCTGCACAGGTAAAACGACCTGCACAGGCGACCGGAGAAGAATCGAAATTCAATTCTTTTTACCTGCACCGGTGTGCTCACCTGAACGTGTGTGTGGGCCGTCCGGTATACCTGCACAGGTTTGAGTCAGTTGTGGCGAATACTCCGACTAGAGATCTTCGTGTTGCTGAGTTCTGTGTTCGTGTTGTGCTTACTAAATTGTATATTCTTTGCACTCGCGTGCCACTGGTCTTCAAGCCAGTTCTATAGTGTTTACATTTTATTGTTTTGCTGCGTTTACGACATCATGTCTGTCCGAAAACGGAACGGAATTCTAGAGGAATTCATTGAAATTTACAGATCAGAACCCTGTTTGTGGCGAATTAAGAGCAAGGAGTACCATGACCGTGACGTGAGAGAGGCCACTTATGACAGGTTTGTTACGAAACTAAAGGAAATTGAGCCTGATGCGAATAAGAGTTCAGCGGTAAAAAAAAATAAACAATTTTATTAGCAATGTGCGCAAGGAAAAGAAAAAGCTCGATATGTCAATCAAATCTGGAGCGGGTACGGACAATGTGTATTTACCAAAGTGTATTTACCGGAAGTGCCTCTGCGTCCGAATGTAGCAAAAAAACGGAAATCTGAGGAACTGACAACCGACGTTTTGCTTTCAGTGAGAGATCATTTTAAGAAGCCTCCATCTCAAGATGACCGCTATGACCTCATGGGAAAATCTTTTGCAATGAGAATTAGAGCTTTAGAAAAACGTCCTACGTTTTCGTCTTTTTTTACTGTTCATAACCACTAACAAACCCACCAAAGCAATCATGTCATCTTGTTGGCTCGCCATTTCTCGACTGTAGAAATTCTTCACCCATCCGGTCTACCGTAACGTGTGTGAGCTCTCGCCTGTACAGGTATACCAGAGAGGTAAACCTGCGCAGGTATACCTCTCCGGTATATCGTAACGTGTATGGCTGGCCTTAGTCCGACGTTGCCACGTTCTTCCCACGCTTCTAACTGAACGCGGCTGACTCAACGACTGTGCGCTCAAGCCTCGATTGGTAAATACCAGGAGTGTTCGAAACTAGTAGATATGGCAACGCTGCGCGCCCATCCTGGCTGCCACACAATGGCTATATTCTTTAGTGGTCTTTAATATAGCCACCGTTTCATGTAGTTTGAGATGTTTTTTTACTTTTTTCTGTTTTTTCTAGTTAATTAATTAACTGAAATTTATTTAACATACTGGTTGTTTTGAACATTTCTACTTATTCCTACTCTAAATTTATTATTCATATACAGGTACTTTAAAACTTTATTTTAATTTTTTAAATTTAATCTAAGGTGTGAAATCTCTCACCCTTCCTTTTAAATAATATTCAAACTTTTACTTCACTTTATTTTAAAACTTTAAATAATTTATTACTTGTATTACTTCAAATTTATTTTCTAAAATACTCAAAATTCGTTAATGCCTTTTATAACATTTATTTTTTGTCTACTTCTCTGTAGAATCCAAAAAATACCTTTCTTTCTGAATTTCGAGCAAATTTGAAATTTTCCCTTAATTTTAAACTTTAATTACGTAAGCATTATTTACTATTATGATTTAAAAATTAGATGATTAGCAGACGCGCGTTTAGCGTAATGCATCTTCCTAAAAAAAAAACAAATTCATAATTTCCTGAATCCTGGTAATCCCTAAAAAATTATTAGATCGAGGCTAAGTTGTTTTACATCTCCAGACAAGTCAGAGTTTTTAGATAACGCCCATCTCGCTCAGCCTCGGTCCTACGTTCAGGTGCCTTTGCTGACTTTTTTTTCGATCGAGTTTTTCAAGTTTTTTGCAAAATCCGAAATTCTCAAGAATTACACCAGTCCTTCCCGTTGTAAAAGATATTCTGTTGTAATAAAATATTGAGAACAATACTGGTGTGAAACTAGAAAAAGAAACGTTTTTTATCAGTAATAGTTTTTATTGATAAAAATATAGGTTTAAAGTTTTGGAAAAGGCGGTAGAAAATTGTGTATTTTACTTTATTTTTGTGATTTGAAAATACATAATTCCTTAATTATTAGCGAATTTCAAATAACGATCATTGTCCCCAGAACACGTTTAAAGGTGTCATTAGAAATTTTATATATATATATATATATATGATTATTAATGACTCCCCAAAACGTGTTCTGGGGACCATGATCGGTGCTCATTTGCTACTCCCGACCTTAGGTCTTACCATAAGGGTCACTGCAATAGCTCATTTTTCCTATGGAAATTCGCTAATAACTTTTGTATTTGTAGCTACTAACAATTATAATAAAAGTGAATTTTAAATTATTATTGTTTTATTATTATTTTAATTATTTAAATAATGAATTAATTAAAATTATTCTGAAAAGTTAAAATGACTTCTTAAATAGAACATCTTATTAAATGAAAAGTAATATCAAATCACATCTGTCAGAATCAATGTTTACAAATTATAATATAACAACAAACATTTTACAGTTCATACATTATCATAAATTATTATACATGTTATTTGATACAATCAGCCTGATACGTGACCTTCAGAACGTACAACTAGTATAATAGAATAATAAAAACCTTTGAAAATTCTGTATTTTTAGCCGAATTATATATATATATATGTGTGTGTGTTTGCACTCTAGCGGCCGCTTTTAGGTCCGATTTGGTCCAAGGGGTATAGCTCGTCAGATTTAGCAAGACCTCTACGATGCGCTGGCGGGAGGGAAGAATCTAGGCAAGTGGCGACGCCGTCCGCTGGAGGGGAAGGGACACCTCGCTATTACTCTTGCCGCGACAGCCTCGTGTTCTATTACTTCTAGACCGAAGTGTTACTTTTAAAGCTTGGTAATCGACTGAACTTTTCTGACCCCCCACCACTCAATTAATTCCGAGTCTACTGCGCATCTCGAGGTCACGGTCCATGCTAGAAATTCTCTACTATACACATGTTGGTTGTCTACGTCGCTCGGACGAGTTCGTTAGCCAAAAAATCTTACAACCGGAAGCACATTTTTTGACCGGAAGTAACTATTGTTTTAGATTTTTCCTACAAGAATGAATTATTTGTATAGTTTTTTTCATAAAATATAAATGTAGGATATTATTCTGCACATTTTGGTTTTTTATTCGACCTTATAGCTAGCTTGGCTCACCCAAAATCGATCAAAACGTAAAATATCATAAAAGTACCCGGTTCAAAGCCACGTGGTGGATTTTACCGTGCTGACATCTTTTCATCCGAAGCCGTCGGACGAGTTTTTACGCTGCGATCGAAACGCAGCTCATAACCCAAGGCCGTAAGGTCGAGGTGCAAACCAGCAAAGCGAGTTTGAGTGGAATGAAGGAGCGATTGAGTCGAAGCTGGCAGATTAGGTGCAAACAAATTCTACTAATATATTTCGTTCACAAGGCAGCTATTCAGACCTATTTCCCAAATAGTTGGTAGAAACCCTAAAACATGTAAATTTAATTTTGGAAATTCACTCAACTCACGTCAGCGTTTTAGCTGCGTGGTCGAATTATTTGTATTTGAATTATTAATGTACTTTAAGAACAATTCTCGAGATAAGCAATTTTACGTTTAACATGGTTTTAATTTATGAAAATCGGATTTTTCATAACGTCCTCTCCTGGGTAGCTTATGGTATAGGACCTATTCAACGTGGTGGCGTGATATAATTTAAAAAAATCTCAAATAGTGTCTGAGATAAGTCAATTTCAAATTCAACATAGATTTTTCCATTTTCTTCCACGGATGCTTTACGGTAGGCCTAATGTACCAATTTGGCGTGGAGTCAAGAGCCATAGGCCTACGTCATAAATGGTATAATATATTGTATGACTCCATGATGAATTGGACCTGTATAAAGCAATGTTACTTTTTCGTTTTGTACCACAGTAAATATTTTGTGAACAATAAACAAGTTTGGTTGATTCTCATTAGGTCACATTAGGCCTATGTCCTACGAAACAAGTATTTAACATAGGCTGACTTGTTCTATACCATAAAGTACCAATTGTGACACATTTTCATTACGTCATTGGTGACGTTGGGTTTACTTCTACAGAATAAATAATCATCAACACCAACAAATGAAAACAATTACAAGATTACAAGAAAAACATTTTATTATAATTATTCACTAAGTAATACAAGATTAACATTAAAAATAATACATTAGTATGTACAGTATTTTAAAAAAAGATACAAAAGTTTTTAAACACAATTTATAATAACGCTAAAAAAGGTAAATTACATCAAAGTTATCACTAACAAGAAATGGTCAAATCAAAATATAAATTACTAGTGGACCCGGCAATGCTTCGCTATTGCTTAATTTGAAACTTTGAAAGCCTGTAATTCGTATCCCGTGTAATTCAACATCCTGTAATTCGTATCCCGTGTAATTCAACATAGGCCTAATGATTGTTACACATAATTAATAAAACAACTGATTTGAATCAAAAGTTTAATACAATTTTAGGTTAGGCCTTTAAAACCTATGAAATATAATAATTCAAACATCTAATATTACAATTTAACATTATATTATTGTTACACATTATAAATAAAACAGCTTATTTGGACCAAAGGTTTAACACAATTTTAGGTTAGGCCTATTAAATTATTATAAAATCAACACACTTTTTTTGAAAGAGTTTTGAATTATCACCATAGTAACCAGAATAACACATTAATAAATATGAATCAGCTGTTTCATCTTTTATATGGCTGTTTATGGGAGGGATGAATTTTCGCATTTTCTACCCTTTAAATTCAAAATTTTTCAAAATCCTTTCTTAGTACGCCTCTACATTATTGGACGAATGTACCTTCCAAATTTCAAGTCTCTAGCTATAATAGAATCGGCTCTGCGTTGATCGTCAGTCAGGACATTGCATTTTATATAAGAGATTCAGACCCAGGATACAGATACGACATAAAAAGGCCAGTGTTGCCAACGGTAACATTAGAAACGAAATATTTACCTGGATTCTGAGTCTGACTACTAAAACGTAAAATAAAACAAAAAGACCACTTTTTCAAACAGTTTTATTGTACCCATATTGTTGTGTTTCAGCTGAAATACCCACTCTTACCTGAGTAAGAGTGTGTGTTGTGTGTGTGTATGTGTGCGTGCGTGTTGTTAACGAGTGGTTGTTTATAGGGGACCGAACCACGAACATACGACTCAGTTAATGAGGCCCGGAGTGTACGGAAATGTAGTGTAAATAAGAAAGAACTCGAAAAGAAAACGTTATACCCGGTGCAAACCAAAAGACCACCCACCATCCACTGGATTTACGGCAGCAATCCGGTGTGTTTGTATGGTGTTGGTGAGTGTTGGGTAGTCACAAACCAAATCGTAAGCTGTTGGCCAACGCCTATATATACGTGTTAGTGTTAAGTCTTCAGCTTGTCTTCTTCCAATACTTACAGTGGTTGGAAGAAAGATGTGAGCAGTGTGAATTTTCGCTCTTGACTGAATTTAAACAATCAAAAACACTGTTGTTATAGAAATAGATAATTAGTGACAATGAGTATTTTATCTATTGTTGCCATTAAATCGTTTATCAATTTGAAATATTATATTAATTTAATATTTTAATAATATATTTACATTATAATAATAATAAGTCGACCACGCAGCTGAACCTAAGACCGTCGGCCTCGTAAGAGAAGCTTCCCCACTGCAAATCCCGTTGTGCATTTGAACCAAGTAATTTTATGTTATTTTACGTTTTGATAGATTTTTGGGTACCAGCGAGCTATAATGACGTGTAAAAACAAAATGTGCTGAATAATTTATTATATTTATTTTTTTACTTGAAACCACAAAAAGTTTCATTCTCGTACGAAAAATCTTTAAAAAATGTACTTCCTATAGAAAAAGGTGCTTCCGGTTTTTGGATGTTTTGGCTAACGAACTCGTACAAGTCACTTAGAAAACGCATCAATATAAAGGAATTTCTCGCTGAAAATTGTTGGTTTAATTTAAATTAGTACACATTTTGACGATTTTGTTGTTTAAATTGAGACATTTGATATTTCCTATTATATTATTATAATTTTGTCCGACAGATAGACAAAATTACAAGTCGTGTCGTAGTTGTTAGAAGGGGGGGGGGGGAGGAATTAAGTTTTGAATGTATATTATATTATCGTATTTCTCAATTATTATAGCGGGTTTACGAATCACTCTAAAAGTAGACCTAAGTCACGCTGGTACAGTTAGTTATTATAACTTCTGTTATGTCATACGTTTAATTTATACATTCAGTAGTCTACTACTTAACTTCTTAGCTTTTAAGTTATTTTTAATCTTACACATTTTTTTCAAATTCAAGGTATAGTTAGCGTATAAAGCACCCTAGGGTCTCTCCTATTACTACAAGTACTAATATTTCAGTAAATTGTAATTTGTAAAATTCATTAATAATATTAGTTTGTTCAGTGAATGATAACAATCTTTTGGGTCACTTCGGGCATCTCTCTCCCTTTAGTTTGCATTACCACTTTTTTCTAATCTGAAATTGATGTGTGTGCCGCAAAAATGGATATGTGTGATGTATTTATATTTAAGTTTAAAGGTGGTGTATTTATGTTTAAAGGTACTGTGTTTAAACACTTAATTTAACTAATTGTGTACTAATTTAGGTTCTTAAATAAAACCCTTCTTCAGGCAAAACATATAATTTATTTTGATATATTGTTCCAATGCAATTTTTACATTTATACACCTTTGTTTTATTTTCTGGTTTGTTTACTTCAGATGATGTTTGTAGTTTTTCATTTTGACTAACGACAGTAACGATTTTGTAAACATACTACAGGCTACATTAAAAATAAAAGACAGAAATTTTCTATGTACGTATTTAATCATGAGTTGTAATTGGGTTGTCCCCTTCAAAAATATTTAATATAGAAACATCCTTGAAGGAAATATAAGCCACGATGGCCGTGGTTGTTAAGGCGTGAAAGCTTTATCAATCGTCATGGCAACCTTCAATGGAAAAGTTCTGGGTTCAATTCCCATTGACCCAGAATAATTTTCTAAATGGTTTCTTAACAGACACCATTGGCTATGGTTCAGATTCCACGTAAAACTGTAGGTCCCGTCTTCATTAGTCTTAAAGTGCAAAACAGCAGGACGTTAAAAAAATTAAGGAAATATTGTCAGCTTTAATTAATTATTCACTGAACACATTTTCTGTACAACTCACTGTTTTCAAGATATAAGAGGAAAATCGAAAAAAAGGACTTTTCCACCCCCTCTCCCCCTGATGGGGTAGGGGCGGGGCTTTTAATATGTTTACCTCCTAAAACAAATTTCCAAAGTCAAATGATTCCCCCCTCTCCATGTCCTCTACATCCCCCTTTTGGTAATTCATTGACTGGACTATTGTATTTCATTGTGTAAATGTAACCTATAAATAATGGTTGTCTAAATAAAAATGACTAATTTTCTTTGGTTTCATTTATTTCAATTTAAATTCGCTGTTTTATCTTGTATATTTTTATATTAACATTAAATGTATTTTAAATTATAATTTTAGTTTATTTATCAACCTATCACCAATTTCATCATAAGAGAAATTATGGCTAAATTGACTCCATAGCCACGTCATCTATTTCCATTATAGGTAGGTAATAGGAGGGGGAATAAAAACAAAATGGACCGGCAATATCCGGATTATGAATCTTGAGCTATTTTAAGCAAATATCCGTTGATAAAATGTAGTCCTCACATTTTGCGTAGTCACTTAGTTGTTGCTTCCTTCTAGTTAATTCCATCGCAGAGTGCAAGCCATACAGTGGCGTATTATTTACAGGTCATGGACTGCAATATAAATGAACGCTTGATAATATTATCTTGCCTGGCGGAAACGGGAAGTTGAGAATCAGGAAGATCTGAGTTTACAACTTGGGTGGACATTATTTCATGTCGGTGTTAAGAGAAGTTTGCATTGCCAAGATCTTTTTGAGGAAACAACAAAAACACATAGTAGGTTTATTTATGTGTCTGATTTGATTTAGGCCTACAAATTCGTCTATAACGTTTGCAGCTATTAAATTTGAGAAAAGTAAGTGATTTTTTATTTATAAATGTAGTTATAGTTGTATGAATTATTTCTTTCAACAATATTGAACAAATACTTAGTACAAAGTTCGCTTTACTTTGTAAAAAATCATATTTTTTAAAACAGTTTTATGAACAAAACATACAAAAAAATTAAATTATTTTTTACAACTTAAATGACTAGTTACTGAAATTTTTAGTAATTTTGAATCTATAGGCTACTATATAAAAAGAGAAGTGTGTGCATTTGTCACGATTCAACTAAAAAAACTAATTTACGATGTTTACGAAACTTTAACTAGTGTATTAGGCATTGAAGTGCGCGTAACTTTTTTATTAGTTTTTTCCCCAAAATGCCACCGCGATAGCATTTGGTTCGTCACTTCAAATCTGGTTACTGGCGTATGAATTTCCGTGTGTTTATCCATCCGGATCCATCACTGGTTTTATTAGGATCAGCCGTTACACAAATTAACGGTCCCTTTAATATTGACACATTAATATGGTCCCTTTTATGGCTTATGCTGGCTAAACCGCTCAAAATAAATTAAAACAGTACGTGGAGTATTAAAATAATAATAACAGTCTTAATGTTGACGCGGAAATATCAGTGAGCCTGTTTTGTTTTTATTTCAGAGAGAAAAATACTAGTCAGAAAAGTATTGTTTTCCTATTTGTACTTTTATTTATTCATAATTACGTAGCCAAGGTTATCACTTTTATACGATTGATAGTGACGACCGAAGGTACTTGGTAGAATTCCATTATAATTAAAGGACAAACACAATTTTTTTGTAAGTTCTACAATTTGTAGAACTTACAAAAAAATTGTGTTTGTCCTTTAGTTATCACTTTTATTTATTTAAGTTGGATAAATACCGATTTCTTTAGCTAATAAATATTGTGCCGTTTGACGAAAGAAAATTTAAATTGGAAGTCGAACTGGACCTAACCTAAAGACAGCACATGTATTCGAAAAAAATTTACTCCAAAAAGTTTACCAAGTGACAACCTGCTTACCTTAGCTGACGAAAACGAGATATCTGAAATATTCTTTCACAGGCAAAGACAAAAAAAAATACAATTGAAATGGTGTAATTAACAATTTGTTTACTATCAAAATTTATACGTCCTTAATTAAAAATTTGTTTTTTTAAGTTGATACGCCCTTAAAAATGAATTAAATACAATTTATCAAAAGAAATGAAACTTCCCCCCCTTACAGAACAAACAAAATAAAGAAAACCCACCCCCTTTTTAAATGACAACTAATTAACATTAAGTACGTAAGTACATTTTTAACATTAAAGGAAATAGTCTATAGTAACATGAAGTTACTGATATACACAAATTTAAGGAATAAATACCAAGTGTACTAATGTACTTAGTTATTTGATATAGATATACAATATTTGTTTAAATAGTTGGCCAACGTTTAACTTATAGATATGCGCATATTTGTATAATAAAAAAAATAATTCCTGAAATAATAAACAAAGTTTATTATATCCTTTGTTATTTTTGTCGACACTAAAAAAAATGAATTTGGAAATTAGACCCTGGAGGTCTGAAAAACGAAAATTAGGTACCTTGCTCCTCCCTATAAAAAAAATATATATACAAAACAATAGAATTAATTATGAACCTGTTATATATGGACAAAAACGTTGCTGTTCATAAGTTTTTTTTTATAGTGTAACCAGTTAAACAAATAACTTAAACTGCACTTATCGCATTTATGATGACCACTGTTGATGAAGTAGATAGCAACAGCTGTAGCTTTCTTTTATAAGCGAAATGAAGCAATCATTTCATATTCATATCCAGAACTTGGACCAGATATACTGTAGATAAAAATACAATACAGGAATTAGTTTGGCTTAAGAAACTTAAAAAGAAACAACATTGAGCGTGTTTGATATTTAACTACAGCAAACTACAGATGTAGTAGGTTTCTCGTTGTAATTGGTTTCATCTTGCACAATTTGACCATGTAATGTGGCATACTACAACAAGACATTAAATTTAATGAAATTATTCTTTCTTTTGCCCTTATAATGCTGGCCAAGTTTACTAGTAAAGTTCGAATTAACCATTCTGTAATAAAATTATCACTATGCCTTTGTATATCTAAATTCAATTAATATTGCCTTATT
>JAGFPH010002204.1:175650-213386 GCA_018207615.1 Philaenus spumarius
TGGTATGTAGCTTCCTCTAGGGCCATAGGTGCTCACTAAGAAAGGGTTTGAAAAATTTCGAAATTTTAGGAGGACTTTGGGGGGATCAAAGTTACTAAAATCATAATTTCAGATCTTTTATTATTATGACAATAGTGCTTTTATTTATTTAAGATCTATATATATAAAAGCCAAATACCACTCACTGACTGAACACTTAAAAAGAATACAACTACGTTAAAAAAACTGAAAATACCAACCTCCACGGGCAACGCCGTACGGGTCAGCTAGTATGGTATAAATTGTTTTTATAATTCTATATACTTAATTTTATTTTTTATGTTTATTTTTTAATGTATTTATATTATGTTTCTTCTTTGTTCTGTTTACACCCTTCTATTTTATGACTTATAATGATTGAATGAAACCCCGAACAACAAATAGAAGGAACCAATAACAGAACAATTTATTAATAAACATAACTTTTTATTAGATTGTTTTGTTATTGTTTTTTGTTCCTTTTATTTGTGGTTCGGGGTTTCATTCAACCATTGTGAATTTGTAGCCATAGTGTTCTTCAACCTTTAAAATTATTACTTATGTAGAAATTATTTAATGAAACTACAATTATTTATCAATTCACAGCATTTCTCTTTTTAACCCTCTACAAGTAAAATGCAACGATAAAATTAACTAAATAATGTAAAATATAGACAACTAATGCAATAAAAGAAATCAACACAAATATTTACCTATGTTTGTACTTGTAGGTATGTGCATATACTTATCTCAATGTTATCAGCAGTCTTTTATTGAAGGACACACATTCCCCCATTGTTGTGTTCCTGTAATGGCAGGAGTAATCATCCTCGTTAATTCTTGATATGTCTTCTCCGTTCTGTTTTAGAAACTAGAAAACGATAAATTTGAAATCTGATTCCAGTAATTCTTTGGTCACAACGAACATATTGCAATTTATATTTTTTCAATGAACTGAAGGGTCCACAATTTTCTCATTTTCCTCCTTCTGTAAGTGATCTGTCCCCGGAAAGGATTTCTAGGGGCTATAGTGTCAAAATATATGTCGATAGTAGATTCTCTATCGAAGTTTATCTACGCTGTACGTGTGGGTAGTTGGGTACCCTTATCTGCCTAGTTTCTAGATTATATTATTCATTAACATCTTCACACAACGTACTTTAAAAAAGATTGAAAAACAGCTTTGACGACGTTGAATAAGAACAGGATACTATTCAACTGCGAAATACTAATTAACCAACTTATCAACTAACTCAACTTCAAGCATTTCATCTGTATGTTATCAATGTGTATTTCCTGTGTGTTTATAAATCACAGGACTTGTTGTGAAATAATTTATAATCAATTGGTGAATGTTTACTATGTAGACTATTTACTAAATTCAATACCTACACAGTTAATAACTATGAAATTCATTCAGTAGTTATTTGTATCTTAAGGGAGGAAAGTGTCACTTTGTCGTCCCGAAATGTTACGAAATGGTAATTTTATTGTGGGAAACTAAGATACTTTCTTCCCGTAAGACACACAAAATCTTTCCTACAGCAGTTTTAGTAATGGAAAAACGTTATTGAAACATAGACATTCATATTTACAAAAAACAATTTAGGTTATGCCAAGGATACACGGAGACAGAATTGCATTGATTCATTGTTATTTTAGCAGTTATTTTACTAACATATGATTTAGCGGGCGGAAAAGTGCCATATAAAACATTAAATATACATTACAGTATCTCAATGCTTTTCATATGGACACTTTTCCGCCCCCGAATGATAAGTTGTTCTTTCTACCCTATTCATGAGGCAGAAAATACCTCTTAACGTAGTAGTTGGAGGAAAACAATTGTAGTTACAGTTACAATAAACTATACATTACATTTTTTACGTTTATTAGCGAATTTCCATAGGAAAAAATGAGCTATTGCAGTGGCCCATATATCGGGCCCAAGGTCGGGAGTAGCAAATGAGCACCGATCATGGTCCCCAGAACACGTTTTGGGGTGTCATTAAAAATAATAGATATATATGTATGTATGTGTGCGCACACTAACGGACTCATTTTACGTCCGATTTGGTCCAAATTTGGTACACAAGTTGGTTTTCTAAGTCGCTTGGACGAGTTCGTTAGTCAAAAAATTGATCAGTAGTAGACCAAATTTTTGACCGGAAGTAACAATTTTTTGAGATTTTTCGTACTATAAATAAACTTTTTTGAAAATTTCTTTAAAAAAAATAGACATATCAAATAATTCTGCACATTTTGTTTTTTTACACGACTTTATAGCCCATCTGGTTCCCCCAAAAACAATCAAAACGTAAAATACCACAATTAAATCCATGGCTTTTACCTTGGTGACCGATGGCAATATATTTAGTACATGCTGGCAGCAGCTACGTGAGTTGATCAATTTCCCAAATAGTTGTTTGAAACCCAAAAACATATACTGTATAAATTTAATTTTAGAAATTCGCTCAACTCACGTCAGCGGTTCAGCTGCGTGGTCGAATTATTATAATTTACAAACATCAGTCGAGTCAGATTGAAGAGTAATATTTAATTACATTCTTTTATTACGTCGAAGATAATACAAATGTCACATACTTTGCTGCGGACTGTGTTCTATCTAAAGACTGTTTTCTCCCCAACATTCCCAACAGATTTTGTCAAAGGACGTTCTTATAATTTCCCATAAAGCTAGAAACTTAAAGTGTGGCCAATTTTATCTTAATTGGTGCACATAACAGGTATTCCATTTGCAACTACATTACTTGCTTCTAAGGTATAAACGTGGTATAACTATCCTTTTAAAGTATTAAACATAGCTTTTAATTTGAACGTGTATTAATTACATTCTTTAATAATACTCTCTCTCTATCTCCTATTTACTGTGCGATTTCACTTTCTCTTGTACAAATTACATTAACATTATTGGTTATTTAGAAACTAAGACCACGCCCACTCTTGTAGAGGGGTATAAATACTCGTATGAAGCTTAGCTCTAGGTCAGGAGGGGCTCATAGGGCAATTTTGGTAGTTGTCGAGATAGTTTTTTACGAGGTCGATTTGGTCTTCCTCGTATACGTTTGCATGAAGAGTGAACTGGTCTTCAAGAGAGTCTACGAACGCTTTGGCCTTTTTGGCCGGAGAGTAAGCGAGACTGATTGTCCGTGAAGTGAGTTGTTGCTCGATTTCAGTCGTAGGAGTTGATGATTTAGTTTTCGGAGTGAGTCATCCTCTGTTTGAACGGTGGCAAGGAATGTTCCACTCGTTGTGTGTGTAGGATTGCAGCAGAGCCATGACAAGCTTTGTGCATTTAATTTACGTTTGATTAATGGGAAACGAGTGAATTGCCACTGTCGGAGCAGTTGTCTTTTCCTACCAAACTTCTCCTTGATATGGCAGGGACGTTCAGCTTTTCTACCTGCATAGGTGGTTGTGTATGAAGTCTGCTTTAGTGCTATGGGTTTTGTATATCTTCCACCTGATGGTCTACACCCCGGGGATTTGTTATGGGACTTGGCAAAGGAGTATTTATTTGCAGGCATTCCGACCAACGTCTCAAATTTACCCGCTTTACTTAGATGTGGGGTGGAAGATTAAGGAATTGCCGATCGTGAGGAGGATCGGGTTATGATCGGAACTGAGTTCTTCGATGCTGGTTCGTTTGTGTGAAAATGAAAACAAATTTAGCCCTGCGATGTCCGCGACATCGGGTTTGAAACTTTGAGAGTAGGGGATGACGGTTGGTTCCGTCGGGCCTATGACGGCCATGTTGAGGTTTTTGATAAAATATTTGTGAAGTGTTCGTCCTCGTGGGTTGGAAACTCTGCTGTTCCAACTGGGATGTTTGCTATACAGATCGCACATTACAATTGTCGGGTCATCAAAAGAGAAGATGTCTTTTAAATGCTTTGCGGTAACGGCGTTTGAAAGTTCTGAAAGCACAGGCAACCCACGATTTAATACTCAAGCTAACTTAATCGTTAGCTTAGCATCTATCCTCAATTGCGACAGATCCCGCCCTCCACAAGACGGCAGGAACAGTCTACTGTGCCTTGTACACGACCCACCATGAATGTCTAAGTCATACCATAAATATAAACACAATCTAAGCTTAATCCTACAATCACCCACTCTCCAAAACAGTCACTACACAACAATAAAACCACTTATTATTGTCAAAGACTACTGCAAATGTTTTAAAATGGAAGCAGATAACAACACTTTGAGAGATTAATTTTGTTCCCAAATCCATGTCATATTTTAAGCTAGTTATAATTCGTTAGTTGTTGTTCGTGTTTCACTGAGGTCATTGAAATTGTAGTTGAAACGAGTTTGAACGGATGTGTGTGCAAATTAGTGTTATTGTTATTATTCTTAAATAATTCTTTCTCTGATTACAAGCTAAAAGTTTATAACAATTAATGTTAAATAGGAGTATGTTACCTGTGCACTGTATATCCAATCATTTTTTGTTCGTTGTGACAACCGCGGTTTCGGGTTACCCAATCATCGAGTCACATGAATTATACGTACATAAAAACACAATATCACTCACTAGTGAGATCATCGTAAACTATTTGTCACAAACACAATGTACAAAACACAAAATAAAACTTTATAATATAAAACACATACAAGTTTATTAATAATTGAAATTGTTATTAAAATTTTTAAATATTAGGCCTACTATACAATTTTGCTAAAAGTCAATCTATATAAATTATAAATTTCCAAAGTTGCATTAACATTTTCAGAGCTTATTTAGGTTTTAAAATAATTGTATTTAATAGCCGGGGCTAATATTATTCATCGTAATGCAATTAGTTTTGTAGTTAATTTTAGTTTTATTCCATGTGACTGTTTTCAATCCCACGTCTATCTTACCATTGTTTGCTTTGTTTCAGGCTATCGTCATGTAAATCATTTACGAAATCTATAGAACTTCAAAACGAACAATTTCTGTTGGTGAAATGTTCCACAACAAAAGGCAAAAAGAAAGAAGTGTACACAAACATGCACGCGACCGTCAAAGTGACACCAGAAGCAAAGAGGAAAATAGAGCAAACAAACACAACGGAAGAACAAAAAATGAGTGTTTTAATTGTTGGTTTTGATTCCATTTCGCGTTTGAATTTGATCCGTACAATGCCTCACACCGTTTTATTCTTGAAAAGTCAAGGCTGGGTCGATCTTCGAGGTTATAACAAAATGGAGGACAACACGTGCCCAAACTTTTTAGCAATATTAACAGGACTGTCTCCTAAACAAATACGAAAATATTGTTTTCCTAAAAATAATCAAACTTTTGATGAAACTCCATTTATATGGAAAGACTATGCCGAAGAAAATTATATCACTGCTTATGGCGAGGACGAACAATGGATTGGAACTTTCAACTACCACAAACTAGGATTCAGGAAGCCTCCGACCGACTACTATATGCGTTATTTCATGTTAGCAGCGGAAAAAAATATGAAAATTAAGAAAGTAGAAGGGCTGAAATTTTGTCTAGGACCGACTAGTGCGTCCGATCATATTCTGAAGTACGCTGTTGAATTTTCAACGGTTTTCAAAAACAATAAATTCTTTGCACTTTTTTGGATGAACAGTTTCAGTCACAACGAAGTCAACACACCTTCGTCTATGGACCGGCGAGTATTGAGATTCTTCGAAGAATTAACAGAAAGTGGGACTTTAAAAAATACTTTTGTTGTTTTTCTGAGCGATCACGGAATGCGTTTCGGTCCGATAAGACAGACCTACGTCGGTTGGATGGAGGAAAGATTGCCGTTCATCTATTTATGGGTACCTGAATGGTACAAAGAGAAGTATCCACAAAATTTCAACAATTTGATTAAAAACGGAGACCGGCTGACTTCGCCTTACGATTTGCATTTGACTCTGCAACATGTTTTGAACAATACAAACACAAATATTGATTTCTGCCCGAAGTGCGTGTCTTTATTCAACGAAGTTCCGTGGAACCGATCATGTTACGATGCAGGAATCACCGAACACTGGTGTACCTGTTCCGATTACAGGAAAATACCTACAGAAGATGCAATAGTAAAACAGATTGCAGAATTTATAAGAACGGAAATAAACCTTTTACTGTCTCACGGCAAATATCTGGTGACGAACGGTTCCACGTGCGCTACTCTTGACACGAACAAAATATTATCGGTTAGAAAAAAATCGTTGGAAAATCAAGAGAATTTTAACGATTACAAAATTATATTTGAAACTTCGCCGTGCGAGGCTGTGTTCGAGGCATCGGTTAGGCACAAAGATAATTTCAAACTGTTGGACACGATTAGCAGAATTAATATGTACGACATGCAGAGTAAATGTGTAAACGATACGTTTTTAAAGAAATATTGTTGTTGTGTGAACGAGGAAAATGGCTGAAACAAAGTAGGTAAGACTTTATAAAAGCCAAACTTTAAAAGAAATAATTGAGTAAAGTGTTATTGTTGGCTCTCTCAAGTTGAGGAAAGAGTGAATATTGTAAGCAATGGTCAGATAGATACTAAAAGCATGGAATAATCGTGCTACAATGCTAGAGGTTTATAATATAACTAACTGCATTTTTTTAAAAGTCGATTTTTAATGATAGATGATTTATATTTTGAGTATATTCTGACATTTAACATAACTTGTGCAGGCAGATTCAAAACAAAACATCAAATTCTCAGGGTACTTTATTTCAAGTCTAGTGTTTTTGGAATAGTCGGCGCGTAGATTGACTTGGTTGCTAGGTTGTTTACCATTTCTTGTGCTATTTTGTATAACTTTGTGCTTTTTGACAGCTAAGTTAAAGCCTTATAGTCGTAAACTTTTTATTTTAGGGTTAAAATTTTAACATACATGTAGACTTATTTTTTCATACTGTTTGTATTTGTTTTCATTTGTTAACAAAAGCGGGTTCATCTCTTGAAAAGTCGCGAATTATTTTGTTTAATATGATTACCGAATACTTAATTATAAAGGTTTGTGACAGCCGAGTGTACTGGCTTAGAGCGCAAGCTTATCTGGAGCCTGTTGCATGAATAGACTCAGTGCTGGATTAAACAAAATGGAAAGAAAGCAGCCGCTTTTTATCATGGTCAGGTACCTGTGTGATAGCTATATTGGATAATACAAACAAAAGTTGAATACAATAAACGATTAATATTGATAACAGCTTTGTGTATGGAGATGTGCTTATTAAATGTTGTCCTTAATTTAAAATCGTTATTTTCCTTAGTCAAGATTAGAACTTGCTGCGGTTAGAACTAAGGCGAAGTTTGATTGAGAAATTTTTATCAAATTTTCTTTATGTAAGCTAAAAAATAAGAAACGTAAGTAACGTAGGCCGACAGTTTTTTTTACAAAATTCTTCTTTAGGCAAACATCATAATTTACTTTGATATATTGTCCCAATGTTTTATTTTCTGGATTGTTTACTTCAGATGATGTTTGTAGTTTCTCATGTTGACTAACGACAGTAAGGATTTCTAAATATACAATAGGCTACATAAAAAATAAAAGACATACATTTTTTATATACGTTTTTAATCATGAGTTGTAATTGTGTTCCCCCTTCAAACATCTATACTAATATTATAAAGAGGTAAAGTTTTTTTGTTTTTTTGTATGTATGTAGGGGTTAATCTCTGGAACTACTGAACCGATTGAAAAATTGTTTTACTAAAGAAAAGCTACACCATCCCTGAGTAACATAGGCTATAATTCATTTCGATAAAAACACTTTTTTATTTCAATATTTGTAAATTTAATCGGAAAAAATGCTTAGGTTAGGCCTAGGCTGATAAATCAACACATGTATTTACATTTATTACCATAGCAACCAATTGAATAAAATAATATATAACTGCTGTTTGGTCTAATATTTCCAATAACAGTTAAGTTCAAACTTGTATTTCTAACTTTTAGGTTAGGTTTTTATTAAATTATAGACCTGAGTCTTGCTGGTCCTTTTAACCTTTATTATAACTGCTATTATAAAATATACGAAACAATTTGATTTAAACATTTAACATTATTTACCATCTTAGCTTTGGGGTTATTATTTATCCTACACCTTTATTATAAAGAAAACAACATGATTTTGTGTATAGAAGGTTCCAACGGGGTTGGCGTGCGGAGCACGCAGGGGTTTCCTCTAGTATTTAATATAAGGATCCTAAATTAGTAGAAAACTAGTTGTATTAAGTGTTTAAACTCTAAAATACGTTACATATTTCCATTTTTGCGGCACATACGTCAATTTCAGATTAGAAGTGGTAATGCAAACTAAAGGGAGAGAGGGGCCGAAAGGTTGTTATCAGGCACTGAATAAACTATTATTATTAGTGAATTTTACAAATTACTGAAATTAATATTCCATTAATGAAATTAATATTAATTAGTACTAATCTAGTAGTAATAGGAATGACTCTATGGTGCTTCATAAGCCAACTATTCTTGAATTTTTTTCATTTCTCTGGAGAAAATTTGTTAGATTAAATATAACTTCAAAGCTAAGAAGTTAAGTAGTACTGAATGTATAAATTAAGTAATTAGGCCTAAATTTAACAACAGAAGTTATAATAACAGTATCAGCAAAACTTAGGCCTACTTTTAGAGTGTTTCGTAAGCCCGTTGATTGACCATACTATAATATAGCTTCAGTCAACGCCGGTCAACGGTAAAACTTTAGCAAAAGAAGTAAAAAATAATTCGACCACGCAGCTGAACAGCTGACGTGAGTTGAGCAAAATTTCCAAAATTAAGTTTATAGGCCTATGTTTTAGGGTTTCAACCAACAATTTGGGAAATATATCTACTCAGGACGGTGCTGAATAGCTGCCTATGTGTACGAAATATATTAGTAGTATGTGTTTGCGCCTAGTGACCTCGCGAGTTTGCACCACGTAGCTTTGAACCGGGTACTTTTATGGTATTTACATTTTGATCGATTTTGGGGGAACCAAGCGAGCTATAAGGTGTAACCATGAATTACATAAATAGACTCGAACTAAAAAATAAAAACAACCAGCATATAAAATTAATTCTTCCTCAGCGAATCTGATATTGTAATGAGACTTGATAGTTTGCAATCTTTTTACTTTTCACAAAATAAGCACCCAAAAGCATGGGGCGTGATGTTTTCGGAACTTTGCAAGAGTACGCCCCATGCTTTTAGGGTGTGTTTATTTGTGAAAAGTAAAACGATTGCAAGCTATCAAGTCTCATTACAATATCAGATTCGCTGAGGAAGAATTAATTTTATATGTGGGCTATTTTTTAGTTCGAGTCTATTTATGTTATTCATGGGTAGGAAAGCATGTTGTAATTTTGTTTTCATTTATTTTATTTTTTACTTTTTAGTTATACTGTAGTCATAAATTATTGGATATTTCCGAAAATGTTTGGTCCTTAGGGCCAACCCCCTTCCCCCCCCTCCATCTGAGGGTTAATAATGTTTTAGTTAATATACGTATGCGAGAACGCAGTCGTAACGCGATGTGCTATGCGGAGCAGCCCGAGGCGATCCGGAAAGAGCCGAGGCAACCGTGCACCGGTAAACGCACCGATCCACCGTTTGAACGGTAGTGAGTTGAAGAAAACCATGTTAAAAAGCAACACATACATTAATTTCTATACTTTAAAACGCAGTAAAGTCAATAGTCTATACTTTGTACACTTAGTAACAAGCAGTACATCATTAATGCCAGTAAAAACGCAGTAGGTATACATTACTTAGCTTATTGCATTTTATTCTAAGTAGAAGTGAGGCGGGTTTTTTAAACTGGTGTTTCAAACAGTTGTTGGTTACTGCCAACGACCACATAAGACCAATAGATGGAGGAAGCTAACACTATAGCGGGTGAAGCCAGGTCGGCCATCTTGTCTGGGTCAGAAAGACATAAACGGCGCTCTCAACTTTGAATTATGCCAATGCTCTCGTTTAACTCAACCTGTGATTTAACATACTTAGAGTAAAGTTAAAATTTTGAAACTTCGTAAGTGTAAAGTTGACAAGTTGTGGGTGCTAATGAAAGGAATTAAAAATCAAATAACACTACTTTAGCCTTTTTAACACAAAAATAACTTTAACTTTTTATATACATTTTTAATCATGACATAAAAAAGTTCGATTGCTACTACTTTTTTTATTTTTTGGTCGGGTACGTTAAAAAACGGTGGAAATTGTAGCCTTAGAACTGAATTTTACTAATCCTATTTTTTTTGCTCCTTTAGTTTCGTAGATAACTCAGTTAAATTTAAAAAGTTTTGCCGCGGCGGAAAGAGCGTTCCGCCCATCGACCTGCAAGTGTTGGTATGGCAAATTCGTTGTAGATACTGCATGCATATTTGTATTAACAAGTACTGTAATGACATTTTTGTGATAACTAGTATATTACTAATACTATATCAATAAACAAAGTTTAGTTTTTGTTAATGTCTGGTACTTTAACGGGAAAGGTTTCATTCTTGAAATACCGTTTAATATTTTATGGCGTCTCAATTAATTTTTTTTATTTCAGATATTGTCATAAATTTTTAATTAGTGGACTAGAAATATTGATTGTACCGAAAAGCATTAATTAAGCCTGGCATTATTTAATACAAATTGTTTAGTATCTATTGACATAATATTAAAAGTAAGCGGGTAGAGATCCGAAAATACTTTGAAATTAAAATCTTTTCTTACATTACCTGAAATTGTCGTATATAAATGTTATATTGAAAAAGTATAGGACATAAAGACCATGAAAAAATATGTTTTAAAAGTTTATATTTACAATGTAAAGTAGTAAAAGTTGAAAATCTATAGTATGTGAACACTAATCGAGCAAAGAATATAATATTGGATAGAATCAAATCACATAGTTTTGACAACATGAAAAGATTTTAATTTTCTTTGTGTTCAAAATTTGATAATATAGTTCTTTTTATTGGTGATTACAATGAAGTTTGAAAGTGAAACATAGGCTACTAATATACAAATATTAATACTATTTTTAAGGTTCGAAATCTACTTATATAAAGCTAGACGGTAACACTGATTCATTGACATTAATTATTAGGCACTTCCCGTAATCAGACCCCCATCAACCATATACTTGAATTAAAGCTCTCGACGAGAAACTTTTGGAAAATTTGCCAGAAGTTAACATTTTTTTATTTTGGAAGCACTTTTTGGGCGGGAAAGATTTTATAGATTTTTTAAATTTTTCATTTTTTCACTTTGAGCGCGTTTTGTAAGAAAACGGTAAGAGATAGCAAAAAATGTTAAATACAAAAGTTGTAGAAAATTTTATTTCAGACCAACGATTTTTCATCAGATTTAAGATCCAATCATCCATTTAGCCACTATTCATCCGAGAAGGGAAGCTCCGCCCAACGTTCTTAAAGCTAGCCGGTTTCACTGTTTACTGACATTAATTATTAGGCACTTCCCGTAATGGGACCCCCCTCAACCTTATACTTGAATTAAAGCTCTCGACGAGAAACTTTTGAGAAAATTGCCAGAAGTTAACATTTTTTAATTTTGGAAGCACCTTTTGGGCGGGAAAGATTTTTTATATTTTTTAAATTTTTTCATTTTTTTACTTTGAGCGCGTTTTGTAAGAAAACGGTAAGAGATAAAAAAAAAATGTTAAATACAAAAGTTGTAGAAAATTTAATTTCAAACGAACGCTTTTGCATCAAATTTAAGATCCAATCATCCGTTCAGCCGCTATTCACCCGAGAAGGAGCTCCGGCACACAATCCTTCAAATTTCCCATGTTAATCTTATGGAGATAATGTTTAATGAGTTTGAGTCCCTTGCCAAATAAAACAGCTGTTTTATGCTCGGTCACCTATGTACAAACGAGCCAAAGATAACGAGATTCTTTAGCGAATTTTCCAACTGCGAGCGAAGCGAAGCAGCCATTGAGGCCGAAGGCCGAGGTGGGGTTGGGACGCGAAGCGTCCAGGGGCAGAGCCCCTAGTATAATGATAATCTTACAGAAGTGCTACTATTATTAGTGAATACAAACAAGTTTGATTGTTGAATATGGATTACAAACATTAAATAATTTGAACAATTCTATTTCACAAACATGCCCTGTGCGAATGACAATAGCAAAGGCTAGAGCTACTGGCGTTGACGCTCGCGTCTAGGATGAGTCATGCCTATCCGCCGCCATCTTGTCTGGGTCAGGCGGACAGCTCGGCTTCACCGGCCGACTAGCTATGCTCCATCTATTGGTCTTATGTGGTCGTTGGTTACTGCAATATTCGAACTTCTGTGTTGAAATAATATTATAAAATCTATATACCCGTTTTTAAATTTTAATTATGTTCAATTTAAGTTTCTAAATTTTAATTGACCGAGCGAAGCGAGGTCTCCGTTTTAACTCGACTGTTCGGCATTTCGTCTGTATGTCTGTGTGTCTGTCTCACGATTACGACCAAACGCCTTGACCGATTTTGATGATTTTTTGCATGAATGTTCCTTATTCCTAGGCCGAGCCCTGTATATATGGTTTTTTCCATTTTTCATTTTTAACCCCTTAAATTAAATAAAAATGGCGGCCGGACCGTTTCTCTCAGTGTAAGCTTTTTTCCAAAGCCAGTCTGTGGCTTAACCGTAAGTCGAATTTAAAAACTAATAAAAGCAAATTAAATTTTAAACAAAATTGTATTCTTGATTTTTTTCCGTATCTCTAACGGTAAGCTCACAAAATGGCCGTAAACTTCAATTGTTAAAAATGTTCAAAGTTTTTGTACTTCAACCATGTTTTTATACGTTTATTCTAAACCAATTCAAAAGTGTTTCATAGCTTTTTTTGTAAATAAAGGTTCGAAGAATTCATATATGCCAGTAAAAAAATGATTGAAGTAAAATGAACAAAGTTATTAGATCAAGAAACATGTATTAGTTATTAGCATGTTCAGTAACGAAAGAAAAAAGTTCAACTTACATAAAAAGTAGTAAAAATGATTGTAATTTTTTTCATAAATTTAAAAACGTTTCGTAATTTAGTTCTAAATAGAATTATATAAAAATATTTATCAATTTCAAAATTCTTATTTTGAAAACACCAGTTTTTATGTTGCTACTTCAAGACTGCTAACAAAACTAGGCCTGTTTTGAATAGTAATTTAGGAATATATCCTTTGCAAAAATGGCATATAATAATAAGAAAGTGTAGGGGATAAGAACGTGTAGAGAATAAATCAAAGAATTAAACTGAATACTTGTAAATTTCATAAAAGTATTTGACTTAGCTTTACTTGATTTACAAAATGAGATGAAACAAATGAAACCGCTCGGCGATAAAGGGCATACAAAAAATGACCGTTGGACACCGTGGGAAGTGTTAGTACATACATGGGTTGAGAATAAAGTTGAGATCACTATCACGACGTTTTTACATCATTTGTTTTCATTTTTTTCTAATATTGGAATATGATAGGTATGGAAGTTATGGAACTGTAAATACATTGTTAAGTTTTAGTTATTTAAGTATGTAAATATTTAATTATATGTTTTCCCTCTATATCTTGATATTTTTGGCTATCTTACGCATTATTAATCTAAATAAAACACAATGCCTCTAAAAGAAAATCTTTAGCAGTTAAAGCTCAAGAAAAGAAAAAAAAACGAGAACTAGAAATCCCGGAATCGTGGGAATTGTAAAATAATGTTTCGCTTGCTAAACCTTGTGCTTACTTCCTGACTGGCACACTATTTTTAACCTAAGCTCAAAACCACATTTGTTATTTTAACGAGCGAGGTCTACTGTTCACAGAAGTACTAGTTTATAAAAACTACTTGTCCAAATTGGGTGTGTGAAGTTTAATGTATTTACCACACGTCAATAAAACCCAAAACAATTCAGATTGTTCGAGCACCACCGTTGATGAGAAAATAATACTATGGTTTAAATATTGCAAACTCAGCATGGCAGTATACAGGTTACCTGATCTCCTGATATAACAACCCTAGTGTAGAAGGAAAACTATCATATTTTTCATAACTTTTCCCCAATATGTTTGATCCACTATAGTTTTTTTTTCTGTAAAGTACATGAGCACTTCCAACACCACTATTTTTTTATCTGCAGTAAGGTATACATTATTTAGTTTACTGCATTTGATTCTATGTGCGTTTTGCCAACTGGTGTTTCAAACAGTTGTTGGTTACTGTAATAATCAGACTTTTTTGTTGAAATCTTTTCTTAGGTTATCATTCAACCAGCGTAAACCAAGGCTAACTGATACTTCGACATTTAAAATGTTAAATAAATGCGTAGTGAAAATTCATGTATAGTTCGTTCAGTGAGTGTTTGCAGTAAATCGCTACCTATGACGGATGACAGGAAAAGTCATGGACAATTAAAACCTCTTAATAAATGTTTTATGAAGTCACTTGTGTATAAATTTAAAATTTAACTAAAAAAACGCATTCAAAGTCTAAACTTAAAGCTTCAAAATGGCCACAGAACACAGCGATTTACTGCAAACACTCGCTGAACGTACTATAGTGTTATTAATTATTTAGGTTACATTAGCATTTATTAATTTAGGCATTTTTGATGAGCATTTATAAAATTGTGTAAATATGCGTACTTATAAAAGGGGTTGAAAGTCTGCCTTTTGAGGCCTTGGCTGCACATTCTAGAATTTGTGGAAAAATAATACTCTGGCGACTGCGTTATGGATAGATCGAGGTACAGTATATATTTTTGCTTGTGGATTAAACACGTAGTTAACATTAAGCATACATGTTAACATTAGTCATACAAGAACGACACTGTGTGCGGAAAATAATCGAAAATCTACTAAAGTTCACCCATGACAAGTGTAATTAATTCTCCTATTTCATAAAAAAGAAAAAGGAAGAGGGCCGTAACTTTATAATGGTGATTTTCAACGAGACAGTCTCGCTTTGTATGGATCTATCCCGTTGTAACGAGAAATACTCTCGGGGCATTCTTTTGTCTCGTTTTATTTAAATTTTATTAACATTGTATTGTTTTATTAAAATATACAAGCAATTTGAAAATTGTATTCACTATCTTATATACAGAGTGATGCAAGAAGAAAAGGAGAAACCTTCAGGACGTGTAAAAATTAAGAAAAAATTTCGTTTATGAACATTGGTTCGGAAATGCTTAGTTTTCCAGCTATTCACAATTTTTTTATTAGACATTTTTAATAGACATTTTTCATAAAACTTTTAAATGGCCGGCATTTTGAAAATCTACGAAGCAACTTTTGGTTTTTTGTGCATGATGTGTAAAAGATGTCACACCAAATATATATCCAAAATTTGCGTTCAATATATTTCCTACATTCATAGATATTAAGTATTTTGTACAGAAAAAATGGAGGATAACTGGAATATGAAGCATTGCCAAACTTATGTATGTATGAACTTTTTCTTTATTTTTACTATAAGAACACGTCCTGAAAGTTTCACCGTTTCTTCTTGAAACACCCTGTATTAATATGTTTGTAACCCTCCCACTAATTTAGAGCCAAGCGTGATGTATCGTTGTTACGCAGGGTCGCCGGAATACTACCCCCGGAAAACTACCCCCCCCCCCCCCCCCCAAGCAGGTTCCTACGTCATTTTGAGACGTCAGAGATCAGGGGGGGCAGTTTTCCAGTCACGCACACTCAAGTTTCGATATAATTAGAATTAAAAAAAAACTAGAGGACTAACCTAAACTGTTTAGTCACAGTATGTTGCCAATAACAGTATAATTGTAAGAACCTGCTTGGGGGGTAGTTTTCCGGGGGGTAGTATTCCGGCGACCCGCTTTTGCTAGGGGGGGTAGTATACCACTCGCGGACACGGCTCCCATATTGGTTAGTTGGCAGATTTCGTGACGTCACGTTTCACCTGGGGGGTAGTTTTCCGGGGGGTAGTATTCCGCATCCCCGTTACGCAAGGTGAAGAAAAACCTGAAAAGGAAATAGAAATCCTTGTAGGAGCACTCGTTTGTCCATCTGACTCAGCCACATTTTTCAGAAACAAATTCAAGTCCCAATTTTGTTGACATAGTAGCAAACTTCCAATAATCGACATTAAAAACAAATATTTCACTTTAAATTTTGGGAGGCCAAAGAACGTACCTTAAAAATAAATATTTCAACATGCTTTTGTTTGGGTTACCTTGTGACGTGTTTTCTTTTTAAGTACATCAAATTTATTTATATAAACGTATAAATGTAGTTCTCAAGATAAAAAGTTTACTTTTATAGTAGGCTTATAATTAATGATTTACTTTAAATATAACCTCAAAAAATTAAAAGTTGCTTGGACCACTTGTGCCTACAACAACGACGGAAATTATGCTAAGATGTATAACAAATTAGAAGTTTTCTGGGATTAAAAGTTTCAATGTTTTAGAAATTCGCACAGAATTGTGTTTTTCATTTTCTAACCAATGTCCAGTTTCGTATAAGTCACTTGGGCCTCACAGCCTCAATTGTGTCCCCACGGTCAGTAATAAAGTCTAGTGTGAATTAATCATGGATAACAGACGTAACTAGGTATGCAATGCAGTTGTCTGCATGCAATATTGAGCGGAGCAAGTATTTTCTTAATCAATACTATTTAGAGCACCTAACTTAAGCAAAACAACAATTGCACAGAAAATTACTGAATTTACAAACAGCTGCAAAACAACAATTGCACATAAAACTATTGTATTTACAAACAGCTGATAGTAACAGTCTGATGTTAGATATGATCCTTTTAACAGCTGTATAATCAACACACAGTAAATAAACCAAATAAAATATTTCTTCTATTAAAATAACATTGTAACTTTAAAGGGCCATAGGGCAAAACCCTGACGTCCGATTTGGACCATTTCAGATTTATACCTTCCCATTGTTGGTTAATATGACCGTACCAAATTTCGTGCGGATCACTTAAGCCGTTCAGGAGGAGTATGTGGAAATAAAAAGCCAGAGTGTAGTATAAGAGCTTCGCTCGCTCCGCTCCCTCCGCTCAATAATTATTCTAAACAGTATAGTAAACATTTCTTTATTGATGACAATAATGATACAAAATAAAGTGTACATTTCAAAAATAATGATACATAATCACAATTTTAATAATACATTGATTTGCACTATAATACAGTACTATTAACTATATACTTATATATTAATCTTTGGCATTTATCAGTTCACAATTGGCACCTTAATATTTATATTAGCACTAATTCACATATACAAAATACAAATGTTTTATAATGTAATACAACTGCACCTTAAAATAAACAAGTAAGGTTATGTTTAATTACGCAAAATAATATGTGGTAGATTAATTGGCGACAAAACAAAAACTTTGAAATTTATTGTGTACATAAAGTATTTTTGTATATTCTAAACTACGAGGATCAATGTTTGTGTAGATTTATTTCACAACCAGTCAGTATTGTAAAATTACATATTTTAGAGTAAAGGCTGTTTCATGTAAAAGTAAACATAAATATACAACTTCATACAAAAACATCAAACATTTATTAAATCCTAGGCTAGTGAAACAGAAGTTTAATCATACTCACCAATTCGGAAGTTCTTTCATTATTGAAATTTCGTACCCAGACAATCTCATTAAAAAAAACCAATGGCGTGGCTTATAAGGAGGTAAAACCAATGTTTACAAATTGATAGAACATATCCAAAATACGTAGGCATACAGTTGTTACACATAAAATGCCAAAATGTTTTTTTAAAGTCTTTCTATGACGAAAGTTAAGAAGGTTGTGAAACTTGATTCTTGCTTCACCTGTTTTTCTGTCTCGTTAAAGAGTTTAAAATAATTCGACCACGCAGCAGAACCGCTGACGTTAGTTGAGCGAATTTCCAAAATTAATTAACTATTTGTGAAATTGATCTACTCGTGAAGGCGCTGAATAGCTGCCTTGCGTACGAAGCATATTAATAGAATTTGTTTGCACCTAAGCCTCCAGTTTCGACTCGCTCTTTGCCCTTCGACCTTGCTGCCTCGGGTTATGGACTGCTTCACTTGGCTCGCAGCGTACAAACTCGGCCGTCGGCCACGGCAAAATCCCCACGTGTACTTTTAACCCCACGTGAACCGGGTACTTTTAATGGTATTTTACGTTTTGATCGATTCTGGGGAAACCTAGCTAGGTATAAGGTCGTATAAAAAAACAAAATGTGCAGAATAATATCCTACATTTTAGTTCGAAAAATCTAATCGAAATAGTTACTTCCTGTCAAAAATGTGGTTCCGGTTATTGGATTTTTTGCTAACAAACTCGTCCGAGCCACTTAGACAACCAACGTGTGTGTGTACCAAATTAGATAAAAATCTGACTTAAAATGCGGCCGTTAGAGTGCTAACACAAACACACATATAAATATATTATATATATAACATTTTTAATGACACCCCAAAACACCTTAGGTCTCACCATAAGGGGTCACTGCAGTATAAATCATCTTTCCTATGGAAATTCGCTAATACAAATTTGTGGAATTACTACTTTCTGATTCCAATAAGGTGAGTTATTATTAAATATGATTGTAGATTCAATTGCTGGAATATTTAATGGTTTGAAAGATTAATATATCATAGTGCGATACGTTTAATCATTAGTAAAGCATTTATTTCAGTAGAATTGGTAATAACGCTGTGAAATAAATATTTTTTTACATATTGGTTATTTGTTCTAAACATTTCAGGAGCTATTAAAATCCTGATTTTGTTTTGTGTTTATGACTCAACAAAAGGCGTACTCGGTATTTTCTAAAGTTTTAAATTTGTTTATTTAAACACACAAAAATGAAGTCTAAAACACGCTTGTAGGAGAGCTACTTTATTTTTTACAAACAAATGAATATGCCTACTTTTCGTAGGTCTAAATTCATAGAACATTTTAAATTTTAGTCTAAACCGAAAAAAACTGTTTATTTGTAATTTAATTAGTTAGAGAGATGTTTGTTTATTTAGTGATGGAGATGTTTGAAAGTTACTTAACTTTCTAAACTGGAAATTTAGGAAAATAAGGTATGGTCTTTTTATGAGTAGGTCTTCTATAATTGAATATGTAAACTATTGTTTGAAATGTGCGTTATTGTATCCAACATATGTGTAATTTAGCTGTATGTTAATGGTTTTAGAAACATTCGTAGTATATCAAACTAGTTTTTATCTTTGTTCATCACAAGAAATTACTCATTTTGAGACAATAGTACATATACAAAAGTATAAAATGACTAAAAATGAATTTCTTCGAAGGAATACACACACACACACGAGCTAAGCTTAGCGTATATTGTTCAAATCTGACTTTATAACACACTAAAATTATTAGAAAATAGGTTCTTATGTACACTAAGTATATACACAATTATACATAAATTGAGACTTATATATGAATTGATTTGCTTTGGAATAATAAAAGTTATTAATAACAATGTTTTACATAAATACCTCAATTCCTTCAACTTCTCGCAGGCCTATTGCGATCACTCTCTATTCGGTGACGAACGTTTCGCCTATTTTTCAGTCATTTTCAAACCATTTATAAAATTTGTTTAATAATTTGCATTTGTTTAATGCGCGTCAAAAGACTATAAATTACACATAAACACTCCACAAACATTAACAAGCAAACACAAACACACGTAGTGGGGCATAAATATGCCGATGTAGTGTCTTTTAAATGAGAAAATCGCGCACGTGCACCTCTGGCCCGTCCTTGAATCAGTACTGATTTGTTAGCATTATTTATTTTGGAAATTGAAGGGGTTCGGCTCTGATAATACTGTCAAACAAAGCGTTGGATTATAAATGGATCTTCTCGTTCAACAAGGAGCTTGGGTCTAAGTAGTAGCTTTATAAATGTGGAATTCTTTAATTACATTCATGGTTGGTCCTTTGGAGCATTTATTTAAAATTTGCAAATTATTATGGATATTGGAGTAAGTATGGCCGGTGTCTATTAAATGTTCAGCAAATTTTGATTGGAGACATGTAATGTTTGTGGAGTGTTTATGTGTAATTTTTAGTTTTTTGACGGGCACTAAACAAATGCAAATCATTTAAAAATTTTTATAAACGGTTTGAAAATGCCTGTAAAGTAGGCGACACGTTCGTCACCGATAGAAAGTGATCGCAATAGGACTGCGAGCAGTACAAGGAATTAAGGTATTTATGTAAATATATCCAGGTCCAGTTATTGTTACATTAGAATGATACACATTTAATTTGCATTGCAGCACAGTCATTTCAATATTGGTAAATATTTCTCAAAGCAGTATAGTTATATTCTTTAGCATATCAGTAGCAGAGAAAGCTTTCCTTTATTTTTACTTTAAGAATCTAAACATTGTTCCTGATGCGGAAAAGAGGTGTATACATTTTTAACTGAAACTCAGGAAGTGTATATTTTAAAGTACTGTATCTATAGCTTATGTAATCACTAAACACTATTAATGTTGTAGTATTGTTTTAGTTTTGAAATGTGAACACCACAAACAGTTGAATTGTTTTTAGAGATTTTTATTTGAATACAAATTTAAAAAAGAAAATGTTTTAGATTTAGAGTATTGGCAGTTTTAACACGGTATTTGAGTTTATTTTAAATTTTATTGAATAGAATTTTGTATATTTATCAATTTAATTTATATCTTGATTACAAAATGTTATGCTATTTAAAAAAAATATCTATAATTTCCCGCTATAACGCTTCCTCAGCAAGGGTTAATTTAACTAAATTACAAATGAAAATCGTGGATTTGAAGCCAGGCCCCGTAGCGTTCCTTGCTAACGCTCTGCCAACTAAACCACCTTGATCACACCAATATTGGGTCGATGTTATCTCACTTGTACAGACTTATTACCTCATTTCAAGTAATCCGTACAAGTTAGATAACATCTGGTGTGATGAATGTAGCTCAGTTCGTAGATCATTAGTACCCTACGGAACGCTAAAGGTCCTGGGTTCAAATCCCGGTCTTGGTTCATGTTGTTTTTCACTTGAAATTTAGAAAAATTTTTAATTATTTTATTGTTTTCAGAAGAAACAATTTTTAATATACTTAATGGGATTAAATTATACAAACAATCGTTTTTGTGTTAATTTTATTTTTTTAATTGTTAAATATATGTTTGTACTTTTCTTTTGGAAATTATTATTTTTTGATCTTATATGGTGTTTTGTTTCCTCGGTAATATGTACTAATCAAATACCGAGCTTTGACTTTTATAAGTTATAAATGTAGCTTGTGATCTTAAAACTAGATTTTTTTACAAAAAAGCCTGTATGAATTTCTCGGATGCTACTTTCAGACCAACACATTAAGGCTATACAAGATGTGAGTTTTAATTCGACATCTTATTTCAGCAATTAAAAATCGTGTGCTGATTACATAAATTATTTTTTAACGTTGAAGCTTTATTTCAATTCACAAAGCATATCTACGGATAAAAATTGGAATGTAGACAAGTGAATTTCAGTCTTGCATAGACACATCTTATGAAAAAGGAGAAATAGAACATCAAAAAGGCGAAAATGTTGTACAACTACGAGTACAAGAGCTATGTCGTAAGCTGGACTATTAATTTGTTTTTATCATTTGGACTATCATTTTTATAAGAAATCTTTTTACAGAGAAATAACTCGTTAACTTTGATTTCAAGACAGGTAGCCCATTCACATCGAAATAGTAAGTGTAGCCATTCATTTAAAACTATAGATCATTAATTAATTACAATTATGAATACTGGTTGTTTTATTTATTCCATACAACTTATTCTGGTGTGAATTGACCATAGTAACCGATAATCATCCCTCCATAAATCTCTGGACGTATAAATAATATCAGTCACTACCCACTCTCTGCCAGAGTGATTGATTTAATTACATCAGCTTAAATATCATTTAAGACGAGAATATTTTTACTTTTCAACAAGACTTCATGTCTTCAAGCTTTAATACAATAACAATATTTCTGAAAATATGCGTCTCGAATACATTTACTTTGGCTTCCGTAAGCATTGATTCTGCTTATCGTGTCTAACAATTGAAAAGTATGATCGTGTCTGACTGTAGCCTCGAACAGGGCCTCTCCTGGTAAAGTCTCAAACAACACTATATACTCGTCGTAACCTAATTTCCTTTCGAAAAGTTTGCTTCTCACTGATAATATTCGTTTCACACTTAATCTAGCACATTTTGTATCGTTACCCGTGATATTTTTAGTTCTTAGCAGGATGTTGTTGATTTCATCGAGGGCGAATTTGACCATGGCCCTGACGGAAAGTCCTTCGGTCGATAACGTCCTGTATTCGGAACAAGTGCACCAATGTTCTGTAACACCGACATCAGCGCACGAACGATTCCAAGGTACTTCATCGAATAAAGACACACATTTAGGACAAGCTGCAGATCCGTTGGTGTGATTATTATACAATACATCTTGTAGTGTTAAGTAGAGATCATACGGAGACGTTAATCTTTCTCCGTTATCTACAATGTTGTTGAACTTTTGAGGATGTTTATCTCTGTACCATTCCGGCACCCACATATAAATGAACGGTAATCTTTCTTCCAACCATCCGATAAAAGTTTCTCTAATTTTCCCAAACCTCATTCCGTGATCACTGAGAAACACGACCAAAGTATTATTAAGCGCATCGTTCTGAGTTAAATCTTTAAAAAATTTCAACATTCGAAGATCCATCGAAGAAGGCGAGTTTACATTGTTGTGACTGAAACTGTTCATCCAAAACAACGCAAAGTAAAGACTATTTTTAAATGTCGTTGCCAAATCCAAAGAGTATTGGAGAATATGATCAGAAGTCGCGGTAGGCCCAAGACAGAGACTTAAACCGTCTTTCTTTTTAACTTTCATAAACTTTTCCGCAGCTAACATAAATGGCCGTAAATAATAATCAGTGGGCATGTCGTAAAATCCCGTTTTATGATAGTTAAAAGTACCTATAGTAGGTTCATCTTCTCCGTAAGCGGTTATATACCCTTCTTTGGCGAAATCTTTCCATATAAATGGGCAGTGGTCAATGTTATGTCTGTTACTAGGAAAACAACCTTTCGGATCTCTTATTTGTTTTGGCGAATGTCCAGTTAAAATAGCCATTAGATTTGGAAAAGTATTGTCGTCCATTTTATTGTATCCTTTGAGCTCCAACCAACCTTGAGTCCTCAAGAAAGAAACAGTTTGAGGCATTGTGCGGATTAAATTCATCCGTGATATCGAGTCTATACCGATTAATAACACGCTCATTTTGTCTTTACCTTCGGTTTCAAAACTTTCCATCTTTTCTTTGACTTGTGGTTTCAGGCCTATTCTCGCGTGCATGTTTGTGTAGATATCCTTGTTTTTCTTGGATGGTTTGTTTATGTTGCACTTCACCATGATGTATTGTTCTTCTTCTTTAAGCTTCACTGAGTCTTCGAAATTCCGGCATTGTGTAATTCTGAAATAAGAAATTAACAAGTTAAGCTAGTAGGAGGAACACGGCCAAAAATCCAATATTTGCGAACTCCCTACATTTTGTACTTTAAAACGTTATGTTTTAAGAAAACAAGAGTGAATGTGCATGAAAATTTATTCATTTGTAGTTTCAGATTGTCTAACACTAGACCTACCATTCAACATCCTCACATAGAATAGTATACCTCAACGAAATAACACATTTTTATTTAAATTTATTTTTATTTTATACATTTCAATCTGTCAGTAAGACAGCTTTGAAAACTGCGTTAGTAATTCAAATAGTAGCAAGTTAAGCAGATCTAAATTAAACTAATAAGTCACATTCCATTACCTGACCTCGCACAGTTGTTAAGATGAATAATGTAATGTAAAATTTATTTTAGTCAGAACGTAGTCCTTTCTATATTATATAATCAGCAATAATTTACTATTACACATAATTTAGAATGCATATTTTCAAAAGTATTAGAATTAAGTTGCTTAACGAGGAATGCGGTAGGAGTTAACAAATAGAAAATGTAATGCGTAACGAAAAAAAGTGTTATAAATTGGTTGCTATGGCAATGACAAATATAAAATACGAGTAACGAAAAAAGCGTTACCGAATTGGTTGCTGTGGCAATGAATGTAAATACATTCAAGAGACATGTGTTTTGGTTCATCAATTTAAATTAAGAGACGATCGGTTTCGTCCGGCGTGGTTCAGATATTATCGTCAAGCGCTCAAATTTTAGGTTAGGCCTAGAAAGTAATTTTAAGTCTAGGCCTAACCTAAAATTATTGTACGTAGGTTGCCGTTAAGACAGATAAAGTAAATTAAACATACACACAATAATGTTAGGTTGGCCTAGACGGGTGAAGCAACATTTTATGTATTTGCAATGAATGGACATTTAACTGTGTTTACCACCGTTGATTTGATGTTATAATCAATTCTACACCTTTGTTATGATAAAATTTAACGTATGGAAACGGTAAATATTTGTATAAAAAACAATCTAATAATAAACGGCAATTGAAAGATGTAAATTATGTGTGTATGTTGCCGTTAAGGTTGGTAAAAGAATTGCAGAAAAGGCGTGATGAACTTTGTTTCTGACGAGGGTCCCACTATCGGACACATTTACTTTTTTCTTATATAACCATCCTAGACCATAAACTAATTTCCCTTTTGCCTGACCCAGCAGCTGTAAATGTTTTAAATATGTTATCCATGTTAAAAATTAAATTCAGTCAGCTTCTAATTATGAAATCTGTATAAAATTCTATGTTATTCACATAAGGGTTGAAGTTTATTTACAATTTTAGTTTATTTTATTTCTTAAATTCTTAGAACAATATTTGGAAATCTTCATCAAAATAGTTGAGGTCGTTCTCCAGTTTTGAGATAGTAAAAATGTAACTGTGAAGTTTTTACACTTACTTGTAAAGATCATCAGGCTTCAGTTCACTTGGAGTGTGCTGGCTGTCGTTCCTGTAGATGTGTTGGTAGCAACATTTCACCTTTTTGTTGGAAGAATAATGTTTGACAGCTTCTGGTACAATGATCAGTCTGTCTTCTTTTATCTTTGTAAGAGGAGGTAATGTAGAACACTCAAATGGTGGTTGTGCCTTCAACAGCTTCCTGATGGACTCGTGGTAAGGATCTATGTCTGGTATTCGGCAACTAGGGTTCCAGACCAAATATCCGTCTCTTGGTGCATGACTTAAGTTTTGAGCCGCTTCACTAGGGTCGATTGCATCTGTAATATATAACAAATTAACGAAACACATTAAACAAAAATATTCCAATTTAGACTATTTTTATGCTTCAACAGCCTATCTACAAATTCTGAACCGTCCGGCGTTAAGACAAAAATGAAATTATATAGCCTTTTCAAATAATTCTTAGTAACATATAAAAAATAAAGCGCACGCATACAAAGAATAACTAAAAGCCTTATTAGATGAACATCTCTGTATATTTATTTATTACAATTGAACTCAAAAACGGATTATCCAATTTTGATAAAACTTTGTCTAACGCGTTATTCTTTGGAGTCTTTTGAGTGTCCAAGCAGTGTAAAAAGTGTCCACCTTTTACGGCTTAGGCTGGCTAAACTGTTAAAGATAGAACCAAACAGTAACAAAAACAATGTTGGTAATGACAAAATCCACACGCAAGTTGACTACAGCGTATCCATTATGGTTTTCTTACAATTTTTATCTTAACGTGTGAACATCTAGACTGGTAGCGGTATTTATAGTAAGGTCCCATTTTATGATTTAATGTCGTATAGAAAGTAGTATTCAGCAGTTAAGTGTATTCCTTTTTCTTTGATAAAATTAAATAGGAAAATATAATTTTATTTAATAATAATAGTAATAATAATTATAACAAATTTTAATACCTTTACTGATTAGGCCTATAAAATTACTATCTCAAATTCGACAAATGGTGAACAATATTTTTTTTATTTTGTATTATTTGACATTTATTTTAATTTTGTATTGGTTTATGAATATAATAAGTTGTAGAGAATTTTATTGTGAGTCCAAATATTTTTTAATATTTAAAATCGAATATATATATTAAAAGATATGTACATTTAAAAAATTGGGTGTGCGTCGGACCACACGGTGGAAGTTATACTTCTTTGGCCATTCTCATACACCCACTCACGCACACAAACAGACAGGATATATAAATGAAATATAAGACATTTTTCAATATTATTCAATATATTTATCTTCAATATATTATACGTGACTTCATTATTATATTATACACCTATATTATCATTATCAGTAATTATATATTGTGGATTCGGTGACCCTACTGTCGATTAATCGATAGTTCTTAAAAATTTGTTCTTACTTTTCAGCGTGACGCGGTTTCTCGACCAACATCCCATCCCAAAGTGTCTAACGGGCGCAAAGAAGTATAACTTCCGATAGTTCTTAAAAATTTGTTCTTAATTTTCAGCGTGACGCGGTTTCTCGGCCAACATCCCATCCCAAAGTGTCTAACGGGCGCAAAGAAGTATAACTTCAATAAAATAGTGCTGTACTGAGATGCAATTCAAAACATGGTCGTTTTGTGTAAACTATGACCTATACTGTATTCTTAAAAAGATAAAACAAAAAACAAAAAGACGATTGTACAGTTACAGCAATGATTTATA
Source organism: Philaenus spumarius (assembly GCA_018207615.1). Classification (NCBI taxonomy): domain Eukaryota; kingdom Metazoa; phylum Arthropoda; class Insecta; order Hemiptera; family Aphrophoridae; genus Philaenus; species Philaenus spumarius. The sequence goes on from JAGFPH010002204.1 coordinate 202,332, forward strand.
GCAATCGTTTGCTCGGTTTACAAACAGCATAGTTGGAGCAAAATCAAACATCACTATCAATAATTACATCCCCTATACTATAAGTAAACATTAACTTTATTCTTCGGCAACTAGAACTATTTACACAAATATCACACATGCAGTTAGTTTTAACTAATGGTCCAAAAGAAAAGAAAGAAAAGTGACATATAAGACACATACTCTTACAATCACCATACACACATACATACAAACACACATACACACACACCTCCACCAACCTCACCTTCACATATATTACTATTCATAAGTTGTGTAACATATTTTATTATAACTAGACGTAGTTTGTACAGATTTTCAATAAGTAAACTCTTTTAACCAATCCCATTTAAATTTCTAAACGTCATTTAAGTATTTTCCAAGACTTTGCAAATCCTGTACATTTAAATGTACTTCAAATTCATCCGATGAATTTCATTTTTTTGAAAACCTAGGTAATCTAAGATGAGCAGAAATGGTGCATCTTGCAACAAAATGAAAAAGTTTTCATTTTCTGTAAATTACAAAGAGAACATAGAAACGTTTGATTCATACAATTATTGTAATTTAAATAAATTCTTTCTGCTCTAGCTTTAAAAACCCAGCGTGTGGTGTTAATACAGATATCTTATCTCATGGACGTTTCTTTTAAACCTCTTCTAATCGTCTCCAAAATGGACATCAGATGCAACCCCTCACTTCCACTCTGTTCCTCGTAATATCAATGTTGTTCTTGATTACATATTCTTGAAGCCAAAAACATTCCCGTCTGTCACTTGCTTGGCAAGTATTTATGGGAGTCGGTTTTGAGGCAATCGTTAGTATTACGCAATTAAAATTTATTCCTTGTAAACGTTATCTTTTTCCTGTCTCATTTCCAAAATTAGATTAAAATTCATATTATTATTTGTATTTATTTTGCAGTACAGATTGTAGTTAGGCAATTTAGTAGTTCTTTGTTTGTAACAGTTAAACACAACACAAATTTAAATAATGTATTATGCACTATCGGAGCTGCTGCATCTCATATCACAATTAATTATTATTAAGATATTATACAGGATATTTAAATATTTAGAATTACTCAATGTCTAAGGTTCTAGTACAGATAAATATATATAGGGAAAATCGTGACGAATCCAATGGTATCTTTATAATCTCGATAGAAATACTTCTGTAGATGGTCTTGAACGTTGAAGAAGTGAGAAATAACAGTACAATTGTATGCAAATTCACGCTTGAAACAGCTGTAACCCGATCTGCAAATTTTAAAACGATGATTACGTATTAACACCAATTTTGTAAACAACTATTTTTTCTACCTACAGAGTGAGTTTGAAAGTCGGGTACAAAATGTTACGTTCATAAAATAATATAATTCTGTCTTTTTCCATTGAACTGTACAAATGATATTGGTTTCTTTTAAAAGAGGGAGCAATAAATTAAATTATATTCGAAACAGCTGTATTATAGATTTAATGTTGGGTTGTAGATCAATTGAATAGGAAATCAAATAAAAATGAAATGGAATTGAAATGAAATGAAAGTGGATAGATTTATAGAAGTAAATATTATTATTATAATGCAACAGCTGTGAGCTGAACCTGGTTTTGTTCTATTAAGTTTTTTTTTATTGTTGAAATTCTTTGTCCTATGTATATAAGGAATTAAGAGGTATCGGGTAAATCTTTGGTACCTTTGGGCAACTCGCTTTATTCAAGATGGCGTCTTCCGCCATAATGGAATTTGTAACCTTTTAATATTTCGTGATCTATCATCCAGAATTAATTTTGTTTCTGTTGCAAGTGTGGTTTAATATTGAAGCACTATGCACTAAATAAGTTATTGACCGAGCGAAGAGAGGTCTCCGTTTTAGCTCCACCATTCGGCATTTCGTCTGTGTCTGTCTGTCTGTCTATTGTCTGTCTCACGATTACGGCCAAACGCCTTGATCGATTTTGATGTTTTTTTGCACGAATATTTCTTATTTCTAGTCCGAGCCATGTATTTATATGTTTTTTTTTTCTATTTTTCATTTTTAACCCCTTAAATATAATAAAAATGGCGGCCGCATCGTTTCTCTCAGTGTAAGCTTTTATCCAAAGCCAGTTTGTGGCTTAACTGTAAGTCTAATTGAAAAACTAATAAAATTTTGAAAATAGTTTTTTTGATTATTTTCCGTATCTTTAACGGTAAGCTCACAAAATGGCCGCAAACTTCAAGTTTGTTAAAAATCGACCAAGTTTCTTGATTTAAACCATGTTTTTATACGTTTATTCTTTAGATATCTTCATAAAACCTTATAATTTTATCGAGAGGGAGAGAGAGAAAGAGAGAGAGAGAGAGAGAGAGAGAGAGAGAGCTACCTGCTGTCTTGCTCTTTCCTGCGCTACGTCAGTGTGGCCGCTATGACTGTGAGTGAGTTGTGGTTACTTCCTTACTGGCACACTATTTTTAACCTAAGCTCAAAGCTACATTTGTTACTTCAACGAGCGAGGTCTACTGTTTACAGAACTACTAGTTATTTCAGTAGTTATCGTAGTGGATGTTATTATTCTAATTTATTAATTATTTACAAAAAATTAATTTTAAAAATACAAATATTTAGTTATTACACAAATTATATCTGCTAGGATCCATGAAATAAGTTTTAGTACAATTTTCTGCCAATCCTAACGTAACACCTATTATCGATACCTATTTCAGTACTCAAAGTATTATCAAAGAGTACTGAAATAGGTCTCGATAATCATCTCGAGAACCAGACTCATTATGTCATTCTGATATTTGTTATGCTATGTTAATTAAATAAATGTAGGAATTTTACCTACAAATAAATTAAACCCCATATATAAGTGTCCTGCGTTGTCTGTTCATGTTTTATTATGCATAATTAATACGGGAGCCTAGATATATATATATTTTTTAGTCACATAGTACGTTTGATTTACATAAAATAAATAATTTTCTGAAAACCCTCGGGTAAAGTCTCTTATTTTTAACACATGTGAAGTTGGGTACGACAGCTATGGTACTACTAAACTTACAAGTAATTGGTCCTTCAAAGTTGAATTCTGAGTCGACTCCTGTCTTCTTCATGAGTTCTATATAGCCAGCGGTGGTGACATCGCTGAAGAAGTAAAATATAGAAAGGAATGCTATAAAGAGCATAGCAGTGACGACTCTGAAGCATGGTTTGGCCTGGGTACCAAGCCCTAATCCTACTGAAGAACTCCCAAGCTGAAACAGATAAAGTCATCTATATTACATTACTAGCTGACCCGTGCGAATATTTCGTAAGTTAGGAGTAGCCTACTTACCTGATTTAATACATTGATTTAAATAAGTAAATTTCCTTCGTTTATTTATATTCGTTTAGTTTGATTGATTTGTGTGATAGATTGCACGTGCATATAGAATGTAAACAATCTAACTAACAGCTGTCATGTTAGTGTAACGTTTACCCTAATTTGCCCGATATTTTTCTTCTTTACCTACACCTATACTGTGGGGTTACATACTCTTTTCCCTGCAGGCGCTGGTAGTACTCCGTCTACTCACCACCGGCAGCACCGACTGAACACGCAGTGTTTCACGAGATTGCCGTGGGCTATTTTAGCCATTTTTATCTTTATTCTGTTAGACGAACGACACGCCGCTAGGTCATGTTTTGCTTTGTGCTTCGTAACATGTAGTACTTTTCTTTTCTTCTACAATATGCCTTAATAAGCCGTACACCAGGTAAAATAACTAAATTTTATTTAATATGTAGCATGTAGTCTAGCGAATATCTGAATTTTTCCATAATGTCAAATGTTATTAATATTAGTTACTGTTTGTTACGTGTAACCTTTGTATTTTGCTAAAGGCAATTTGTAATTTAATTAACCCCATACAATTTTGATATTTTGTAAAGCCTACAACTATACTAAATAGCCTGAACAGTGTTTTTAATAATCAGCCTGGAAAATAGACAATTTAAAGTAAAGTGAATACATGTATAATTAACTACAAGTTATAAATTGTGCTCTAAAGATTTCCTGTACAACGTATAATTCAGCCAGCCAATTAAAAACAGTATTTTTCTTTTAGTTTGTCAGAGCCAAAGTGTAACTCTGTACCAATTAACTTTTGATCTTAATTACTAGTGAAACTTATAATTTATAAAGTCATTTTAGATCAAATTGACACGTTAAGACAGATTACAACAGGACCAATTACAGCATGACTGCTGTAAACGTGCTGTAATTTTATTCTAACATAATATTTTACTTTTGGTTATTTAAAACAACTAATGCCTATATTATGTTCTGGTCCTTTAGAGAAATCTGGTTTAAGTTCCTGGTTTAAGTTCAACTTCTAATGAACATGCAGCCATAATTAAATGTGACTTCACCTTCGCTGCCACCGTTTGGTTCTACGCTGTTTCATAGAAAAAGTGCGATCGTTTAATTAACAACTTATTTTAAAAATAAAAAAAAAACGAAAAGGCTATTTTAATCAGTATGAACTTATAATAAGCTAGCAAAACATAGTGACTTTTCCAAAATATAAAAAGGCTATTAAATATTTTATGTAATTAAAATAGTATGTTTCTGTAATATATATTAAGTTATTTATTAAATAATAAGGGCGGTGAGGTACCTATTTTGACACCACGGTCCCCAAGGGTCAGAAATCAAAATTTATTTTTTTATAATTATAATGACGTCATAATTTCAGTAATACTTTAAGTACTAAATTTTATATTATTTTATTTTGTTTATACCTTTTGGAATTGCAGTTTTTTTTATTACATACAATGCGCATATATTTTTTTTAATAAACGTTGGCCAACTTATAATATACCAATTTATTTTGTAAGTACTTTTGTATGAAATAGAGTTTAAGACTATATGTACCATAAACAAATTTTCTTTGTTGTTTTTTTTAACTAAGTCTTTAATTAAATAATATAATTAAATACAGGGTGGGTTTTTCTTTGATTTTTCTTGTAAGGGAGGGAATTAAATAAAACATCTGTTAGCATATTTTTGGGGCGTATATCACTCATCTTTTATTATAATTAAGGGCATATCAATTTTTTTAAATAAACTAAAGTTATTGTTATAAATGTGTACATTAATTGTATTTATCCAATAACCTGTCAAGGAACATTTCAGACTTCGCTATTAAGGTAAGACTTGTATCTGGTGTATTTTCCTTTTATAAACTTTTTGTATGTGCCATCCATTTTTTTTGAGCCTAGTACGCATTCCACATAGCTTTTTGTTAATAGATGGCGCCTTTCATTAGGAATCATATGAACTTTCATATGGAAGATTTTTAATATAGTTAGTTGTTTGACGAAAACATAAATTCTAAGCTATTTGTCTAATGTTCGTCAATAGCGGGGAACATAAGCTTTAAAATAATGTTTGAATCATTAATTTGGTTAAAGAATTAAGTTAGATATGGAATTGCCACGAAAAAAAACTCCTTTGAGAAATAATATATAAGGATAAATATGTTTGTCAGAGGTTTTAAAATTTGATAAAAGCTTTCTTGTGCTATTTTTACAAAATATCATAACATTTTCTGTTATATTTCTACCAAAATAAATAAGAGTTATATAATAGTGCAGTAGTAAGACCGTGCTTAATATTTAAGAAGGAATGCGACTCGGTTTTATATCACCAGCCGTTTTACCGAAATCTTATTAACACTGAATCTTCAAGGTTTTAACGTAAACATGATACTGAACTAACCATGGTGAGAAGAAATTATAAATTACTCTATTGGGTCCTGAAAGGAAGTGACATCATAATACCAATTGAATGGAACACATATGTTTCATCACTTCTTCACAACACTTCGAATTCCCTATAGTTTCCTTGTAAATTTAATGATTATCGCTGACTATTTCATAATTTTAGCTGGGTTTATTTTCGGAAAAAGAGGAGCTAAAGGAGGAAACCTTTCAATATTTTCGGGAAACCATGAGAACTGTATGTATATATCTTTTTAAAGGTAGTTTTGATATACAAAGCCATTTTAAAATTTAAAAGAGCCCTCACATAGGAGTATCATACAATACATTTTAGGTGGTTCAAAACCCCTCCAACCAGAATTCATAGACAAAATCTTGTCTCGTTCCTATCATCATCATATATTTAACTTATTAGATTAGTATGCTTTTCACAGTGTTAGATTTAAGTTCTATGCAATCATCTAATCTTGAGAAATTTAACTTCTGCAGACATACTGACAAACAGAAGAGTTAAATCCTACAATGGTTTCCTTTCCCATTTAAGGAACGCAACCATATACAAAAGAAGAGGAAACCTGTTTGAGCAGTCATTGGAGATTGTGAAAGGATTACATAAGAGTTGAAGATGTGGATTCCGAAAGGGCTAAGTCATTTTTTGCAATTTTTCAGGAATCGTAATAAACTATCTATGTAAGTAAATGTACTAAAATGTTGACATTGTTTTAAAGATTTTAGGTAACTATGTATGTTATTTATTTGTTCATATTAGTTGATCTCATTTTCAATAAGTTAGATTGAAAATATTTTTCAAAACTGCACTAAGTGTTAACACTTTTTGGAAAACACCTTAAAAGGTTAGGTTGAGTTGTGAAAGAAACCCAGTTTGTTTTTAAGTAAAAGATATTTTTTATTCAAGGCACATTTCATACAGCACATAATTTACAATGTTTAATGTGTATGACATATTGTAACAAGTCTTTATATAAGCTAATTTAAACAAATACCAGCTATTATTTTACAAATCATTTATAGCTTTTGCAATAAATGTTCTTGATTGTCACTAAGTTCCATTTGGATCCAGTTAAATTACCTCCTTTAAGAATCCACTTACACCTTCCAATACACCTCTCTTACATTTTATGGATTAAGTGTAAGAGAGGACCATATGGTCCTAACTTCGCCCAAAATAAAGTCTTTTCTATTTATTTATCTTCTTCAATTTTATGTATTGTAATAGCAGTTATGTGAAATATTATAGAAATTATTTGAGAATAGATTAAATGCTACTTAAAATTTTGTCAGATGTATTATAAATGAAAATATACATATGAGACAATTTAAATGTTGACAACAAATTAAAATAACCAGTTTTTAATTCAATTACAATTGGATTTTAGAAAAACCTCGATAAGGAGAAGTGTATTTGATAAATACAAAAAATAGTATAAGAAAAATACATTAATAACATCCTAACCATTTGAATTAGTACTTTATAGAAGTAAACAGAATTGTGTGACCACACACATTGTTTTAATTTTTACTGTTCCTTGGCCTTGGGAAGAGAAACCAATTATTTCTCAAATTACATTTATCTGTTTCCGTTGAATACGCGAAGTACAGTAATGCAAATTAATGGGTTTTATATTTTACTGACTGGAGGTGGAGTTCTCAAAGTTCAGGGATGAGAACATTTTTATTGTTATTATGATGTGATTTCATTAATTCAATTAACTGGCAAACGAACTTGGAGGTTGCATTATTGTCATTCTTTGAAGTGTCAACTTCGATTTTACTGAGATGGGATTTAATTTTGTTTTTATTTTGTCTAGTTAAGTTTTTATTTTAAATATTAGTGTTATTTCTTCATATTATGCTTTATATACTTATTGTTTATGTAGACCTAAACACCTTTTGCTTTCTGTTGTGATTAGTTATTTTTATTTTGTATAACTAAGTTTTAGTTTTTAATTATTATTGTTATTTCTGTACTTGTTTTTGTTTATGTAAGCTCGTATAGAGGCCTAAACATTATTTGCAATATGTGACTCAAATGTATAAAAATAGTTTTATTATATTCAAAAGAATAAATAAATAAATAAAAAAATAACTCGATTGTTTAAATACAAGTTTGAAATGACTTTAAAAAGTTTAAGGCATTTAATTTTTGGAAGGTAGCAAGACACTCTGTTCCACGGTATATAGAATACTAACGGTAGGGTTCACGCGCATCTACTCTTGACGTCATCGGTGCCCACTGCTAAGAGAAATCAGCTGTTTATTATCGATTGCAGTCGTATTAACAGAGTAAATTATTATACACATTCTGTAAAAAAATCATCAAGATACGATAAATTAGCCTACTTTATTTATAAATTATTATTATTACATTTTTGGTATCGAAAACGTATATACTTTGTAAACAAAATTTTACAATACATTTTAAAAATGTACATATATTCAATTTTAAATAATAAAAAAGATTTGGATTCAAAATAAACTTATTGTATTCATAACCCAATACAAAATTAAAATAAATGTCAAATAATGCAAAATAAAAAAAATATTGTTCACCATTTGTCGAACTTGAAATAGTAATATTTATAGGCCTAATCAGTAAAGGTATTAAAATTTGTTGTGTAACAATCTGATTTTTTTAAATTGTTATTATAGATATGTTTTCTATATGTGGTTCAAAATTTATTAAAATCGGTTAAATATTTTTAAAGTTATTCAATTTTTACTGAAGACATGAACAAACAATTTTTCATCGAATAAAGATATCGGAAAGTAATTTTTATAGGCCTAATCAGTAAAGGTATTACAATTTGATATAACAATCTGATTTTTTAATATTATTATTAAAGATATGTTTTCTATGTGTGGTTCAAATTTTATTAAAATCGGTTAAATATTTTTAAAGTTATTAAATATTTACATAAAGCTCCATGAGAAACTTATGGAGCTTATGAGAAACTGGGCACCGATGACGTCACGAGTGACTGCGCATCCACTCGTGAACCCTACCGTTAGTATTCTACATACCGTGCTCTGTTCCTGCGTTTTTGTGGAAGAGCAGGATCTGTCACGTTTGAAGACGGAACGCATGTTTGGAACCTTCCGCTATGGACGTTAACGATATTGTTAACAAATTCTTGTACTGTTTTATTTTTCAGACCGTAGTGACCAGTAACATTTCTGACACACCATAGACAGTTAGAATTATAAGTGTTATTTTTTCAAAAGTATTCAGAATTTAATTTCCACTATCACTGAGAAGGGAAAACCAATTTGGAGCAGTATAAGTTATAATTGGGTAAAGGTATATTTTGTACATGGTCAGCCTGATAGAGTTTCTGAGGTTACCCAAGGATTTATTTGACTTGTTGGTTAACATTTGGTTTCTATCTATGATACGGTACCTATGATTCTTAGGGACGATGTTGTGTACACTGGAATTTTGATCAAGAACTGAACTTCAGAGAACTCCAACCTTGATATGGCTCGACGGAAACCTGGATCATGTATAGTTTGATACGGTAAATAGGAAATAGAGGGTCTGGACTTTGGGCTAACTTGTACAAGAGGCTTTCATGCCTTATCTTGTCAAAAGCTTTGCAGATATGCAGAAATACAGCATCGATATATTGGTTTTTGTTGAAGACATTTTAAAGAAAGTTAATGACTTTTAAGAGTTGAAAGGTGGTTTAGTATTTGCTGTGGAAATTAAACTTTTCAGGTCTTGGAAGTGTTGTGGGAGTTGGGAGTTGAAAAGCCATTCAAATACTTGTCCCAACTACTTCAAATGTTGGAAAAAATTATACAAACATTTTGCGGAAAGGATTAATTTTCATGGTTTTTAAGAATTACCTTAGATCATTTCCATGAAAAAGGGAAATGGTCAACTGAATATATTTGCCATTGAGACTACCATTATAGGCGGAAAGTTCTTTAAGGCTGTGTTGCCTATATTATCTATGCCAAAGGCTTTGCGGAAGATTATAATTTGCAAATTGTGAAGACCTCCTGGTCACTTGTAGAACTACTAAGGTAGTTTTCCAGTTAATTTTCTACGTAGTCGATGTGGTCTCCCCTCATGATGTTTGCATGGGGTTTGAATTGGTCTTCTAATGAGTTCGAGTACACATTTGCCTTGTCTGAAAAAGAAAAGGGGGAGGGGCACTAAGTCAGTGGAGAGAGTTATTGTTCAATATTAGTTGGAGGAGTTCTCTGTATGAACTGTAGCGAGGAATTTGTCCTACTAATCTTTTATTTACAGATTGGGAGTTCAGCCTTAGTAGGCCTGCCTGTACAGGTTGTTGTGTACCTATTTTGTTTCAGTGGCGTTTTGGATCGTTATCCTCCTGACAATCGATGAACAGGGGTTTATTAACGGAGCTAGGTTCTGCGTAAGTCTTAGGAGGCATTCCGAAAAATAAACATCTCAAAAATTTACCCGCTTACTTATTGATGAAGCGAATTGGCAAAGTGAGTAAATAGAGTTGTTGTCATAGCTGAGTTTAATGTAGGTTTTTTTGTGCGCGAATGGAAAGTTTTTGAGCACGGCAATTTCAATGTTAGCTGGACATCTTCCAAGCTGGATATGTTAGTTGGTTCCATTGTTCATATTGCGGTTATGTTGGGAGTTTTGCTCAAAAATCGAAGAAAACTTGGCTTTTTAGTGTGAATTAAAAATTCTACTGTTCGTATCTACTGGAAAAGTACGATTGGGTCAAAGATGTTTTCAAAATCTTTTCTTGTATAATATATTCTTGGTAAGTAGACGGAGATTATAAACACGTTTGCATCTTAATTAATTAGGATGATCGTGTACTCTATGGGAGACTAGGTGGTGTTCGGAATGAAATGGTGTTCGGAACACGAGTCAACGTGTTAAAAGCTATCACAGCTAGGTTACGAGTGGGCAAACCTTCATGGTTTCAATGTAATGGATTCTCTTTCAGCAAAGTTGACTCTTGATGGTTTGCTCAGATATGCTTGGTTTCAATGAAACCTCACAATTTCGCACATATTTAAAATACAATTTCAGTAAAGTAACAATGTAATACTGTAACTGCAAATAGAAACGCATTTGACCAAACATTGTACCTTTTAAAACAATGTCCAACTTGGAATTTTCCCAAAAGTTTTCCAACATTTGAAAAATGTAAATTTTCCGGGAAATCAAAATGTGGATATCTGAATAAGTTTGACATAGCATTGAAGTTCTAGTGGGATAATAAATTAAAGGGATCTTAAAGAAGAAAGTTTAATGTTTAAACATTGATCGT